>DWQK01001209.1:0-16438 GCA_018231225.1 Noctuana stator
AATCATGTTGTTGTATGATAATATCGTTGATAATTTAAAACGGTGTATTTGATAGGTACGCACGTATATTTAGTTATTGTAATTGATTTGCATATATTTACACATGTGATGATATGAAATCATCTTGTTATATGGAAATTTATTCTAACGTCCATTATCGTGTAATACGAGTAGGTATCTCCCGAGGATAAGCAAATAATATTATTCCTTTCATAATAATGATTGTGATTTCATACCTAATTTATAAGAATTATGAAAAGTCAATTATAATAGAATATCAATAAAATATACCTACACTTAACAGAAATACGAGTATAATTTACGATATATATAAAAAAAAAACAATAAAATATAGAGATAATTCATATAAAATACGTTATATAATATAGATATAGATATAATCATATTTTTTTAGTATAAAGCAAATTTCTTATTGCCGTCGATAAAGCAAGACAAGTACTTTTAGGAAAAGAAAATAACAGTTGTTCACGAATAAGTAAATAGGATAGACAATCTATGATCAATATAATGATATATGATAGATAATAGTTATAAACAGACAATAATAATAACATGATATGCAGTAATCCTATAAGGGTTTCGGTTTTTCATTTTGAGAACGGAATCCTAACAAGAACCGTGTATGTAACATTCCATAAATTCTGCCCTAATATTTATTATTCGTAATTGAATATTACAAGTAATTTGATACGTTGATTACCTTTTGATTGCAAAACTCCAGATTGGTTTTTAGAATTTCTTCGAAAGTATACCCTAAAATCAGCAGGTATATCCTTAATCCCCGGCGGTTTATAGTTCCAAGTTCGATCTGTGAGTATCTTTCCAGTTTTCTGATCATATATCAGCTTTTCTGAAGTCCAGTAGCCGAGGCCCATAACAAAAGCACCTTCGATCTGAAATAGTTCACATCTATTACTATTAATTTTGTTTCGCATACGCAAGTAATTGTAATAGCTGATGATAGTTCTCATATTTGAGAGGAGACCTTTTCTCAGCAGTGCGACTGTGAAGGATTATAGTTGGAATGATAACTATACTAGTAATAGTACCTGAGCAACATCAATTTCTGGACTTAAACTTCTTCCTGTATCTTCAAGTAAGTCAACTCTTTTTATATCATGATTTCCTGTCAAAATATCAACTTCAACTTCTAATATAATAGCACCATAAACATTGTATGGTTTTACGGGTTCATCTGTATTAAACATATATGTAGCTTGAAGATTCACTCCAGCACTGTGTGCTTGACTTACAAGATCTTCCCACGTTGCATTTTTCATTTTTTTCTTTATAGGTTCCAACCTTTCTTGCAGTATTTGACAAGCTTTCATAGTAGCGTAAGCCACACATTCACTTCCAACACTGGCACCAGTAGCCATGCAATTGGGAGAAGTGAAGCTAGAACTTGGCTTTACACTAACTTTCTCTAATGGTATTCCAAGGATGTACGCGCATACTTGAGCTGCCTTTGTGTTAATACCTTGACCCATTTCAACAGCTCCATGAGTTATAGCAACAGTTCCATCTGTGTAGTATATTGAAACAGTCGAATTATATGGTCCAATGTAAGAAACTTCATACGTCATAGGCAAAAGCTTTATTGCTCTTTTTCTCCAACGATTTTCAGCGTTGAACGTATTCACTTCTGCTAGTCTTTCATCATAATTAGAGTCTTTTTTTAATTGATTTATTAACTCAGGTATTGGGTTGTCTTTATGATTCATGTTTGCTAGCCGAACTGCTAAAGGGTCTTTTTTTATGACGTGTGCGATTCTCTCCATAATATATTCTGCTATCGCAATCGCTTCTGTTGATGCTACGATTATATAAATATTTACATATCTTTAGACTTATAATTAACAAAATAATTTTTAAGTTATTACTTAGGTTTTAACAATTTTAATATAAATTCTTACCAGGAGCTCTGCACCAGGTTGTAGAAGGTAAGTCTGTAAGCACACTGTTGGCCTCAATTCGCCATCTTTTACTGTCATAACAATTCGGAAAGTGGTGTAACGTCATATCAGTAATTGTTTCATTTTTAGAACAGCCATTATCTTGATAGTATTTATATTTTAGATATTGAATTTTGCCATCTGCATTTACTCCAACCTGAAGTTATTAAAAATTGAAAAATTATTAAATGTTTATTTTTGATGTAAAGTGTTTTATTGACTTTTTTACCTCAAAATTACAAACTGTAGACGCTCTTTTTCCAATTATTTTCATATTATCTTCGATGGATAGTATAAATCTACACGTTTTTCCTTGTAAATGGGATACAATGGCCGCTGCACAAGCTACATGAGTAGCTCGAGAAACTTTGCCTCCATAAGCACCGCCAACGCGTCGTATAATCACATTAACACTAAAATGAAAGAAACACAATGAAAATGAATTCAAGTATAATCTAAAATTGTAAAAACTTTGAATAATGATATTATTATACTTGCCTATTGACCGGAATATTCAGGCACTGAGCTACTGCCACATTAATCAAATTTAGCCATTGTGAAGATGAATAGACTTCAATACCATCTTCAGTTGGTTTAACTACACAGGTTTGAGTTTCCAAGTGATAATGATATTGGCTGTCTAATAAAATTTCACCATATATCACTGATTTTACATCGTCACCAATTTCAGTAGGTTCTACAATACTTTCTTGTGTTATTCGTTTATTCTTTTCAGACGAAGATAGGACGTCCTTAATAGTTAATAATGGCTTATTATTGCTTATAGATTCATATTGTATTTTAACTAATTTTGCAGCTTTATTAGCTGTTTTTTCTCTATTTGCAACAATAATACCAGCTGCTTGACCATTAAATTTAACTTCTCTTGAGCACAAAATTTCTTCAGTATATTTTAATGTGAAAATTTTTGTTGGTATAAAAGTATTTTTACCTGGAATGTCTTTAGCAGAATAAAATGCTAATACACCTGACACTTCCTAAAATAAAAAGAATTTAGTATTTATTAACATATAAATTGTAAGTTGCATTGTAAAAAACACAGCAACTAAGATAGAAAAGAATTTAGCTTACTAATGCTTTTGTCGCATCAAACCCTTTTATTATACTTCCTGGCGATACATCAGCAGTTACAAATGCTCCGAATACTTCATCAATTTCAGTTGGTAAGTCATTTGCAAAGGTAGCCTCCCCACTGCATTGAACTAGCGCTTCGAGTTTAGGTACTGGCTTATTTAGTGGCCAAACAGTTTTATCTGTGTCGTACATTTGTGTGCCTTGAGAAATGTGCCTTTTTAAAGCATCTCCACCAGAACGGTAACTTGGGTTTATTTTTGTTTCAGGACACAGACTAATAATCGCCTAAAACAGAATTTAGTTGTAAATTATAATAATTCAATGTTTTTTAGACTAAGTACTTGATGCATTAATCTACTGACTGAGACTGGACGATGAGCTAGATAAAATCTATGTGTAATACGAAGACTTTAAAAAGCCGTATAATAGGTAAAAGGATGTATATATGGTAAGAAATTTAGACTTACCTTATATAAAAGCGCCACAGCGAGCATTTTTCGGTATTCAACGGAAGGTTCAGGAGGTGCATCTTCAGGTATGATTTCATCAGATAAACATTTTAGTACTGTCTGTAAGGTGTCATATCTAAAAAGATTTGTTCCTACTAGTATTTTTTCTGCTTGACTTGCATGAACAAATGATGGTGAAATACTTCCATAGACAATTGTAGCTTTTTCTATGACATCAGTATTGTGTTGGAATTTAAATAAAAAACCAGCATTTACAGCTGCGTGAGCATTTTGAGATCTTGGCATGATCTGAAATTATACTCGTATTGAAACAAATACAAAACTTTAATACTTATGTAAAAATGAATAAAAACTGAAATTACTAAAGTAAAAATTTACCTTATATGTCTTTACCGAACAATTTTTAGAGAGTGGTGGTAACATAATATTTATAATGACCGTATTTTTCATTTCAGTTTTCAGGAACTCCAACAAAGATATAACCTTTACACGTTTAACTTCACTCGCTAAAAATAGATTTAAATCAAGATAACAAAATATTTATTTGATATGCTTAATTCTAAACAGTCGAAGCTACTTGTATTCCAAAATATTCTTACCTATAGTTATCATGGCGCCAACCGTTTCAAAGAGAAGAAACAAATCAGATTGAAAACTATTATTGGCATGCTTTAAATATAAGTTACCTCCAATTGTACCAATCTAAAAAATCAAACGTCTAATAAAAATTATACAATATATTTGCATTGCATAGAATTTAAAGGATATAATAAGAACAAACTCACGTTTCGTACAGGAATGTGGGCAACTAAATCAATGTGATCATAAAACTGTTTTAAGTAAGAAAAATCTTCATTTTTTGACATATTTAGAAACATTTCCATCATTTCTGTTAATGTCATACCAGCACCAATAATTAGATTTACATCTAATTTGTAACCCTTGAGTTTAACTACACTGCTTATGTCGATTATTGATTGTGGGTATTCTTTTACATGATAAACTCCTGCAACAATTTAGGATATATATTTATGTTTTTTAGTTTAATTATCTTTGTACTTTAAAATTATTAGCTTATTTATTACCTTGTCCGGTATTGCCCGCAATTAATTTATAATTATTGCAGTTACTCATAGCTTTAAAAACATCTGCTAAATTGTACACTTTAAACCAAGTAAAGGATGTACCCTTAACAGTTATGCTTTCATTGTTACAGTATCCTAAAATGCACCAGTCTTCATCTTTATTCTCTTCTGAGGTAGCTTCCAGTTGCGATTTGATGTTTTTTTCTTTATGAAGACATTCCTTTTTACACAGTACACCACATGTTTTAAATGTGTGTAAATCTTCAACATCAATTAGTTTTTTAACTGTCTTTTCATCAGTATTATTGGCAAAAGATTTAAATGCCTCAGCAATAGGTCTATATCCAGTGCATCGACAAATGTTGCCAGCAAAAGAGTTTTCGATATCAACTGCACTTAAATTATTGTGTTTTGAAGAGTACAAACTGAAAAAACATAAGTATTATCATTGAAACCAATAGAATGCTACAAATAGAGTGTAAATAGTAGCATGTATATCAATGCTACAACCTGTACATGTTCATAATCCATCCTGGTGTACAATATCCACATTGAGTTCCATTGAATTTAGCCAAACGACTTTGTATCTCATGATATCCAATAGTTCTATTTCCAATTCCCTCCACAGTGATTACTTCCCAACCATGACACGAGAGTACTGATACAAGACACTGTGAACAATCATTGAGATACGAATAAAGCCGAAAACTGTCATTTTCCTTATTTATTACTGAGGTTCATCGAGTAATATGAGAGTCCGTACTATAGTTCTATGATAGACACAAAGTTAAGGCCTTTTATCTGAGAGGAATACGTTAGAGCAGTAATGAGACGTTGATTAAATACGCAAAGTTTTACGGGGACTAAGGTTCACCCCAAATCAAATGTCTCCGTCATCTTCGACACCGGTTTATGGCGATGGTTATTCCTCGGGCGAATTGCGTGAACTCTATCATTTATAAACTTACTGAATTAACAGCCATAGTCTTTAGAACATTGGTAGGTGGTGTTGGAATTCTTGCTGTGACGATGCAAGCACCACAGCCTCCTTCGTGGCACATGACTTTCGTACCACGGAGATCTGCTACTGTTCTTATGTACTCGTTCAATGACACATCTGGTCCAATACTGCCATCAGCTGCAATAGTCCATAAATTATCATACCTAACACTTAAAATTGTTTTGACATCTTTATATAACAGAAACTTGCATTTTTCTTTTTTCGTTTTTGTGGGTGAGGAGTACCTTCTGCTGTAAGGTATGTCATTACAGTCATACCTGGTTTTGTGGGATTCTTCAGATATAGATGCAGAAGTATAAATAACTAGCACTACGCAATCTCGCGTGAATACCCGACTAAAGTAACCTATCTTGTTTACCAGGATAATCAATTTAAATGACAACTTTTATCGAAATCCATTCAGAGGTAGGAAGTAACATATAGAGAGGTAATACCCAAATACAAG
This sequence comes from Noctuana stator, assembly GCA_018231225.1. Lineage (NCBI taxonomy): Eukaryota > Metazoa > Arthropoda > Insecta > Lepidoptera > Hesperiidae > Noctuana > Noctuana stator. Next base: position 6,093 of record DWQK01001209.1, read on the forward strand.
AATGAATATAAAAAGACCATACAAGCATCATGCTTTTTCTAAAACATTAACGAAACTTTCGATATAAAATAGCGGAATCAAATACAAAAACAGATGGTAGAAAGCGTGCACAAATTTGTACACTTGTGGCTGAAGCAAAAGTTCGTAGTAACCAATAAAAATAATATGATATCTTTTTCCCTACGGCAAAAAATTCCGTATAAATAGGATTTTTTAAGTAGCAAACTCAATTCAGCTTATATAATATCAGTTACCTTCAAACTGTTTTCCATTTATTTTGAATACTATTTTTGTCATTCCCACGAAATGGTTCATCGTAATCTATTTTAACACGCTTTTTTATTGCCAGTTATCTGAAAAAAAAATTAACATTTTACTTATAGACTAATATAGCTTTGATCGGTCTGGGCGGTGTGGGCGGACCAGATTAAGTATTAACTCAATATTAACCCGCTAATTTTAACAAGTCTTCTTACTTTTTAAGATTACTTGCACCAATAACTCTCCTTTTATTTTAATAACATACATTAATAATAAAATAATATAAATAGTAAAATACTTACCAACGTGAATTATGTTTTACAATCTGCCACAACAGTTAACAAGTCGCCCTGTCATTTTGTTCATTAAGTATTTATAGGTCATCTAAACATGACAAAATTTGCGGATAATTGGTGCTAATGAGGCTAGCGGAAATAATCATGCATTTTAACTATAAAATGAACAGTTAATTTGGTTAAAAAATGATTGGATGTTAGAGAATGGTGTATAAGTCTGCGTCCATGTTGGGCTTTCGAGTTTTTCATAATACTTTTTCAATTAAAACGAAGTAATCACCTAATGGTTAGTTTCAATCAGGGATTCCGAATTATTTTGGGAAAGAAACCCCTTTAACTCTCGACCTCTGGAAACCCAAACGAAACTACTTTTTACTTAAATCGTTCTCATGTGTGATAGTAGCGATAAAGCAGATTCAGTTGAATATTTTACTTAGTTTATTTACTACTTAGATTGCTGTAAAAAATATTATGTACTTAATAAATAAGTGAGGCGGGGAAGGTGAACCTAAACGATCAAGGTCATTAACAACTGGTATCATCTTAATACAATTTTGTACAGAGAATTTGCTACTCGCTATGCTTGTTAACTATTTCCGTAAAAATAAAACTCTCAATAAAAACCTAGCTTTAGCGTAATTATCGAAATTGTATCTCTATAGCAAAACTGACGAAAAATTCACATGGTGGACCCGCTGTTATTAGGTTATTATCGCTTTAGCACTGTGTGATTTCTGTTTTGTATGTAAGTGTGTAACGAAGAGTATTTGAAACAGTAGGTACGTGAAATTTTTTTGATTTAATTTAAAATAAGATGGTTACGTATGTTGTATAAGTATATGACTATGTTGTATAGATACAAAGGACGTTTGGAACAAACAAAGGAACAAGGATTCTCTAATACGTTTGTTGGTTGAGTATAATTATGAGGAGAGACATGTATTTAATTAGACAAGTACAAATAATATATGCCCACGCGATGTCATATTACCGACATTACCTACCGACCTACTGTAGACAGTTTCAAAATTTTCTCTCCTAAGATGAACGCAAATGTCAATGGCAATAATTTAGATATACGCCAATAAAAGACGATTAAATTCAATTACACTAGATATGCTGATTATTGATTATACTTTGATTATTATTAAACATGTTATATAACAAAATTTTACATTTATTTTAACTTAAAATGTTCCAGCTTATGCCCCACAGCCATAAATATGTTTTCCGTTGTGCAGGGGTTTTCTGAAATAAAAAAAGTGAATGAATACCGGTATAAAGCGAAATATATCTATATAAAATAGGGCGCTAAGGGCGCCTAAATTTGACTTTTATAAATGAAATTATAATATGCTCTTCGAAGCACGGAAGCGCCTCAATATTTGCCACTAGCGATCACTCATCCGACTACCGACCGCGCCCGAAGTTGCTTAACTTGTGCCGTCCCTTGCAATCCATACTATTACTAGGTTTGCGTGCTTTTTATTTTATTACATATTTACAAGACGTTTACTAGAATAGTGTAAGTTTACACTGTAAACAAAATGCGGCCTTATCATCGATCTCTGCCATTTCTTTGGCATTCTAGAATCCACCTGAACCTTCCCATCGAAAGACCTAAAGCTTAGAACTGAAGTATCAGAAATGGAAAGTTATAGATATACTCGTACCTATATCCAACCACTCATCAGGATATCCGGCATCCATTCGAGCAGAGAGCACAGCTGCTCGCAGAGCGTGTATCACTGTTGTAGCTAAAGAAAATGCTGGCTCGCCAGTGGCTGGAAATAATATGGAATATTAATGTAGCGTCAGTTTTGATATTCATCAAATAATAAAAACAATTTAATGTCTTTGCCAAATCTTGAACTGCTCCGTGCAAGAAGATGGCTACAAATTTTCATGGATTTAATGTTTAGATTTTTATTAAGTAGACAATAATATTTAAAGATTCTAATTTTATGTACGTACATGTATATGTGCAATTTTAAGGTACATATGTGAATTAAACTATTATACTATAATACCCATAAATAGGTTGATATGTCATAATCATATAAAATAAAAATTAATATACCTACATCTTTTGGAGCGACCAAAGAGTTGTTAATCCTACCTGGCGTAGGTATAACCTGCTCAATTTCAATAATAAACATAAAATTCTAAAAGAATAATGTAAATGTCCGTACAGAATAGGTACAGAACTGCTAATTATTATGGACTACGTTAAATTAAACAAAAATATTGGAAACGTTGTAAAGGATTAAAAAATAAAACTGAAAATACCATAACACTGATGTAATTGAAGTTTTGAAGCCCTTTCTTTATAAGAGTAAAAGGAAAATTTTAACACACAGTTTTATTATTAAATTAAAATGGAACGGTTATTTTAATTTCGTACACTTTTTTAATCTCTTTTATATTAGTTATCTTTTTATCTTATGTTCAAACAAAAATCATAAAACAAAAACTCTTTTCAAAATGATTTTCTGTTAATCATTTTATGGTTTCACTTTGAGATTTAAGACCAATAATTACTCATTTGAAAATTTACCCAAAATGTCCCAAAAGCAACGTTTAGTTATGTACAGCACTTACATAATATGACTGTTAATTATGAAACCAATTTTTAGGTCAAACCTTTGGAATTAAGAAGTCCAGCAGGATTTTTACTATTTCTGCGGAAGTAAATCCTCATATCAGCTGGTACATCTTTGATGCCAGGTGGTTTGTATGTCCAAGTGCGGTCGGTAAGCAATTTCCCTGTGGACTTTTCGTAAACTAACTTTTCTGAAGTCCAATATCCAAGACCCATCACTAGTGCACCTTCTATCTAGAAAATTATTTAATGGACTTTTACAAATGTATCTTTTACCTATAGAGCAGCAACTGTTATTGAAAAGTTTCCTTTAAACGAAAAATTTGTTGAAGATTTTGTTGAGCCTCCCAGATAATCCCAGTTTCCATGTATCTGAGAAGGACTTTTAAAATTATTGTTTGATGTAATGGAAACAAAATTAAACATTTGTTACCTGGCCGACATCTATTTCTGGACTTAAACTTCTTCCGACATCTTCAAGTAGATCTACTCTTCGTACTTCATGGTTGCCCGTTAAAATATCCACCTCAACTTCAATAATTACGACTGCGTATATTTCATACGGATGTAAGTCATCTTGACTGCTAGAATACATATAAGATGCCTGCAAATCAACTCCGCTTAGATACGCTTTAGTTACAAGTTCCTCCCACGAGGACTTTCCATCTTTGAATGGCTCTAATCTTTTAAGTAAAATTTCACAAGCCTTCATTGTAGCAAAAGACACACATTCACTTCCGATACTGCCTCCTGTGGTCATCGTGTTCGGCGAAGTGAAACTTGTACTTGGTTTTATGTTTATTTTGTTCAGCGGAATCCCAAGAGTATAAGCACAAACTTGAGCTACTTTAGTATTCAAGCCTTGTCCCATTTCAATACCACCATGAGTTATTACTACTGATCCATCCGCATGGTATATTGAAACAATTGAATTGAAGTTGCCAAAATAAGGGACGTCATATGTTAAAGGTGCTAGTTTTATACCTCGTTTTCTCCATTTATTTCCTTCATTAAACTTTTTAGTTTCTTCTACTCTTGTATTGAAATCAGAATCTGCTTTCAACTGTGCGATTATTTCAGGTATTGGATTGTTTTCTTTTGGCATATTTGCTAATCTCACTTCTATGTAATCTTTGCCTATTTCTTTAGAAATCCGTTCCATTATGTATTCTATCATTGCAACTCCTTCAGTTGAACCTGGAACATAAACTTGTATTTTATTAAATTGTTCTTGAAGTAAAGTTCAATTTTATCATAGTAAGGACGATTTAACGATAATCAATTATTAAATTTAAATATTTAATTTTAATTTAAATATTAAATTTCTTTAAATTTATTATCAGTCACTTTTACAAACCAGGGGCGCGACACCATGTATTAGATGGAGTATCAGTTAACACGCTGTTAGCTTCAATTTTCCATCTCTTTGAATCGTAACAATTGTGAAAGTGCATAGCAGTCATTGGTGAAATAGTCTCGTTAAAAGAGATCCCACAATCTTGATAGAATGTATTTTTCAGATATTGTATCTCACCGTCATTATTTACACCAACCTTAAAAAATTAAGTATAAATATATACATTGATTGAAACTCGTCCAATCGACATTGATAACTCATTAAAGTTCGATTGCCCGCGGGTCTCTTATAAAATATGTGAAGGGTTTATACTTTAGTCTACCACACTGCACTGGCCAATTGGAAATAACTAAATGTAAAATCCTCCTAATTTCTGAGGAGTAGATTCGTCACAGTGGTAAGACAATGACAAATTGATGATAATAAGTGATCGAAACCATTACGAAATCTATAAATATACGAATAAGTGACACGAGTAAAAGAATTATTTTTATAAAATATGACAGTGATTATGTGATTAAGGTATTTACCTCAAAGTTGCAGTTTGTCGGTAAACGTTTCCCAACTACTTTCATATTGGTTTCCAAAGGCAATATAAATCTGCAGGTCTTTCCTTGCAAATGTGAAACTAGAGCAGAGGCGCATGCTATCTGGCTAGATCTAGATATCTTGCCACCGTAGCCTCCGCCTACTCGTCTTACTATTACATTTACGCTGAAAGTCGAACGTGCATTACTATATTGAAAGGTAGTTAGAGATTTCTATCAGCGATAAGACCGCCTTTTGTTTACACTTACTATTTAAATCTATATTTCTTGTGTACTCTCTTCGGTCGTATTGTGCAGTAAAACATAATATGTTTATAAAGGATAGTTTTACTTGGAATCCTTTAAAACTAAGAATGTATGTTATCTAGGCCCCAGTTTGCTACTGCGATCGTCTTGTCTGGCGCAATTGTCTGGCACTAGCATCTCAATTATTTTGTTGATTATGATATTTGGAGTAAAATTTTACGCTTCAAAACTAATTGATGTAATAATTATACTTATTCCTGGATCATGAATAAATTGCATATTGCTAATACTCTACTTACCTATTTACAGGGACATTTAAGCATTCTGCAATAGCAATGTTCGTTACGTCTAGCCATTGCGTCGAAGAATAAACGTCAAATCCATTTTCAGTTGGCTTTACCACACAAGTCTGAGGCTCCATATAATAATGATATTGACTACCTATTTTGAATTGTCCTTTTATAACCGACTTTACATCGGTACCGATTTCAGTCGGTTCTATTGTTTGATTGTTCACAACTCGTTTAGTCTGTTCTGGTGAGTTTAGAACGTCATCTATAGTCAATAGAGGATTATTGCTGTTTTCCGATGAATATTTGATTTTGACTACTTTAGCAGCTTTATTGGCAGTTTTTTCTCTGTCTGCAACTATTATTCCTACAGGTTGCCCATAATATTTTACTATGCCTGTACATAAAATTTCCTCATTTTCTGTCATCAAGAATGTTTTGGTTGGTGTAAAGACATTCTTCCCAGGAATATCTTTAGCAGTATAAAATCCTGTTACACCTGAAAATTTCTAAATTTTTTTTTATTATTGTTAAGCTTCAGAATCCAAGAAGCACTTTTTAAATGTCGTTCTTTACTAAACTTACAAATGCCTCGGTTGCGTCAAAATCGCTTATCACACTTCCAGGTTTCACGTCTGCAGTGACAAAAGTCGCAAACACTTCATTAGCCTGTGTCGGTAAATCATTTGAAAATGTCGCCTCACCACAACATTGAACTAAGGCTTCTATTTTTGGGATCGGCTGATTCAAGGGCCATATAGATTTGTCAGTATCAAATGTTTGAGTTCCTTTTGAAATTTCTCTTTTTATTGCGTTCCCACCAGACCGAAATCTGGGATCAATTTTATCGTCGGGGCAGGTGTGCAAAATAGCCTGCGAAAAGTTTAGAACACAGAATAAAAGATTATGAAATAATTCCTACCAATACCTTATCGGAATTTTGAAGTAATTTAAATTTTATTGATTTCCTTGACTAACTTTGTAGTACAAAGCTATTGCTAGCATTTTTCTGTAAGCAGCCGTTGGTTCAGGCGGAGCTTCTTCAGGCTGTAACTCTTCAGATAACATAGTCAAAGCTAACTTCAAGTTTTCTTCAGTGTATGGGTCCTTTCCAACAAGGGCCGCCTCCGTTTTATCAGCGTGAATAAATTTTTGAGTAATACCACCATACACGATTGTTATTTTCTCTAACAAGTCGGAATTGTGGTGGAATTTCATCAGAAATCCACAATTCACAATAGCGTGTGCATTTTGTGACCTTGGCATTATCTGAAACCGTAAAATATAATTTAGTTAATAGCTACCTATATTGTAATTACCTTAAAAAATATTCGTTTAATTTGTAATATTATGTTTATATTGATATATCATCTAATTATATTGATATATGCTTTATTAACCAATCATACTCGTGTTATCCTTACTAAGCGATAGATCGTTAAACTGTTAAATCAGTTTTAAATTATCGGGTTAACGATTAACCAAACTGATATTATGACGAAGCTACATACCTTGTATGTTTTTAGCGAACATTTTGACAATGGCGGAAGCATTACATTAATAATCACTTTTGCTGTCATATCGATCTTTAAAAACTCCGGTAGCGATATTGTTTGGTGTTTATTCACCCCTTCAGCTGTAAATAACCGCAAATGTAAAATATTTAAGTGATCTTAATTATTATAAATAGCTGTGTCACGCGGTTTCACCCGCGTTAAGAATAGAAGCGTAATGCTTGATAGCCTATATCCACATGAATGTAGCTATCATATAGAAAAAGAATTTTTCAAATCGGTCCAGTAGTTTCGGAGCCTATTCAAAACAAACAAACACACAATCAAATCTTTCCTCTTTATAATATTAGTATAGATTAAAAGTTTTACCAAATTATCATCAAAGTGTTATTCGGAAAGTTACATAGCTAATTTGTAAGTATTTATCTAACGTACTAGAACAAAGAAACGTCTTTTGAATAGGTACATGGCTTACACTAATGAGCGTGTAGCTTATGTAAAGATAATTATAAAATAGGGGTTAAAATACATAACTTATTTTGGAATAGAATTCAAACATACTCGTAGTGACTAGTAATGTAACCAAAAAATTATGCTTACTTGCTTACTTAACCGTTATGTTATTATATTTCTGAAGCGTATTAGAGTAATCGCCACAGTTTTATAATACATTAGTGTGACTATTTAAATATGCCTACCGATGGTTATCATTCCACCAACGACTTCAAATAACAGGAAGATGTCAGATGGAAACTCATTATAGGTATGCTTCAAGAATAGGTTTCCGCCAATTGTGCCTAACTGCAAACAAAAATGTCAAATGACGATATTAGGTAGACGTATTAATTACTGGTAGACTTCAAGATATTATGTAGCTATTCCATATTCAAGATAAATTACATTTTGTTTTGTTCGCTGTTTCAGAATAAGCAAAATATTACTAAAACCGAAACCCATTAACTTAATCACGATTTCAAAGAAGCCCTACGACTTAGTTCATAAATATTAAGGGCTCTTAATAACTTACATTTCGAACTGGAATATGCGCTACGAGATCCATATGGTTATATAATTCCTTGAGATAAGCAAAGTCTTCATTTTCTTGTGACAACTTGAGAAAAACATCCATCATTTCGGATAACGGCATACCAGCTCCAAGGATCAGGTTCACATCTATTACATGCCCTTTAATTTCAGTTAAACTGTATATGTCTATCACATTTGTTGGATACTCAGTAATATGGTACACACCTGAAATAAAGTTCGCGTTATGTTACAAGTGAAAATTAATTATATCAGAACATTCATCTTAAAAATCTACTTTTCTCGTATCAGTTAACTTAATGAACGAGGTTTTTCTTAAGTGTTATTAGTTCTACGCGACCTAAGAATTGCTTATACCGTATCGTAGAGTACCTACTCTGCCACCAGTTTTGATCAGACTTGATGATAAATGCTTACATTGGAAGCGATACACAAAAACCATATTATAATACGCCAACGGAACTTACCCTGACCAGTATTTCCAGCAACTAATCGATAATTACCGTTAGCCATAGTTGTAAACAATTGACTTAAGTTATAAACTTTGTACCACTTGTGAAGTTCGTTTTCTATAAGAATAGTTTCTTGATCAGGTTTGTCTATAATACACCAATTTTCTGCATCAATTAGTTTTCCTTTATTATTTACATCAAGGTTTAAATTTTCGCAATTTTTACATTCCTTTGAGCATTTTCTGTTACATTTTACTCCAAAAGTATAGGAAAATTCTAAATCTTCTATGTCTGTTAGTTTGTTTAAAATATCTGAACTGGCATCCTTTGCAAAGCTTTTGAAGGCATCAGCTATAGGTCTAAAGCCTGTACAGCGACAAATGTTACTTGCAAATGAATTTTCGACTTCCGTTGATGAAAGAACCTTATTTTTCGATTCGTAGAGGCTGAAAATAGTAATATGATTATATAAAACTGCACCATTATCTATAATATTAATATTTTAAATAAATAAACCCTAAAACCCGAGAAGTACTGAATCGTGTTTAATAACTTTTTCATCATTTTTATTTTGTGTCATAGTTTTAATAAGCCTTGAACATAATATGAAATAATGGGTGTAACTAACAATATAATATTTTAACGCATACCAATACATATTCATGACAAAACCAGGAGTACAATATCCGCATTGGGTGCCATTAAATTTTGCTAATCGACTTTGAATTTCATGGTACCCTATTGTTTTATTCCCAATTCCCTCTATTGTTATCACCTCCCAGCCATGGCAGGATAGTACTGACACGAGGCACTGAAATAAATTGTTCTTTTAATTTTTTAGTTTTAAAATTGAGATTCTACGAGTATTTCCATATAATCTATATAATATATTTAATTAAATGCTTCTAGGTTCTATCTTCTTTTTATTAAAATAGAAACACATATCTAAATACATTTATGGTACATCATTCGTTTTAAGTACAATTTTTTTGCCATTTTACAAATTAGACTTCGACGTCAAAGAGTATTTTAATTTATCATATTACTAAAATAATTAAAATATACATTTCTTACACTTAAATTAGGTATATTTACCGAGTTCACAGCAATAGTCTTTAATTCGTTTGTTGGAGGTTGTGGTGCCCGAACAGCGACTACGCAGGCACCACAACCTCCCTCGTGGCACATCGCTTTGGTACCACGGAGGTCTGCTACTGTTCTTATAAATTCGTTTAGTGATACATCCGGCTCGTAACGTCCATCCACTGAAAACCATTTTATATGTAAATGATTAAGAAGCAGCAAACGTACCGATACCTATATAGCAGAAAATTTCTTGGATCAATTTCCTTGTAATCCATTCTAAGTTAATACATCTAGCTAAGCTGTACTTAATTTTATGAAGACGTCGAGTGACGTAAGCAATAAGTTATACTTAAATAATGGCCTATTTAACTTTATAAAATACATTTTAAAACTTTAATTTAATAAAAATAAAAATTCCTTTAATTAATTGGACGTTTGTTACTTAATCACTAAATAAAGCTAACACTAGTTAAAAAAGTACGTTAATGTTATTCATAAATGTTGAACGATGCAAAAGCATAACATATATTAATGAAAGTGTATACCTTTATATTATATATTATTTATATTAATGAAAGTGTATACCTTTATATTCCTTTCCGTTTATTTTCAAAACCACGTACATGTTTTAAATCAAACTGCAGTTGTTC
>DWQK01001210.1:0-16433 GCA_018231225.1 Noctuana stator
ACTCAGGAGTATGAAAAATAGTTGTACCAAATTTCGTCAAAATCCGTCGAGTAGTTTTTGTTTCTTTAACGGTTATACAGACGAGACAGACAAAAATTTTATTGATTTCATTTTTGGCGTCAGTATCGATCCCTGATAATAGTTATTTTGGAAATATATTTCATGTACAGAATTGACCTCTCTACAGATTTATTATAAGTATAGATAACACACACGAATATGAAAATACGATATTGCTAATAGATTAGAAAACCTACGTTTATTAAATGAGATATCTAAGTATTATTATATTATGAGTTGCTTACGGCTGTTTTGTTTTGATTTGATTCCCAGACTTTCCAAAAATATGGTACTAAGAATTACTAGACCTATAAAATGTATACTTAGACCAACCGTATTTGTTGTTGATTTCACGTCGTTGTACGCTAACAGGGTGCCTTGTGCTGTCACAATATATTTAATTAAATGTCGACAGTAATATTTATTACGAGCAATTTAATGTAACGAATAGATTAGCAAATTTTATTATAAATTAGAGATCATAGTCAAAATTTGTTAAAGTTAAATATTGTTCGGTTAAGTTCTAATACTGCTTGTTTATTAAATTCTTGTCTGTTTCCTGCTACCGCCGGCTTCTGAAAGGTTTGCCAAAATTTAACTAACACGTATGTTAAGTTAACGGCTCTGTCAAATCAATTTGAGTATTTTTTGTGTTGATTAGCCGTTTAGAAACTAGCTGTTAGTTGTTGTTAAATGAATTATCTATTTTTCTACTTGAAAAGTAAGGATACATATTTAGGTTCTCCGTATAAAGCATATTTGCAATTGGAATGAAAGTATATAGGTACCTAGTTTTTGGGAATTAATTGATTTCTTTAAAATAATTAGCAATTTTTACCCATATTTTATGGACTTTCCGACAGCGTTACAAATGTTAGGTAAATATTTTTGTTTTTTTTAAGTTAATTTTTGATTTCAATTGCAGTTAATAAACCTGATTCATACAGCAATATGTTATGATATGAGTGATAATTGGATATTAGCCTTAAGTGGATATCTTAAGCATAATGTTAAGTGCCGTGTATCATTGAAACCTGTAATAAATATAAAACTTTGTAAAGACTAACATTGTCATCTTATGTACCTATTATTAGTAAAATTTGAATGACCTAAATATACTCTGTTTTATTAAGAACTGACAAAATTAAATGATTAACAACGGCCGTAATAGAAACGACAATCGAATTGCAATCAACTTAAGTTGATTTTATTATTAATTATTATAATTGAATATTTTGATATGAAACAGTAATTATTATTTACAAAATCTTATCAACTTACTAAAATTATCAAAATATGAAAATGCATAGGTATATTTATATACTCGTACTAAAAATGTAATATAGCTTTCATTGTCCCACAAAATGCTATACCTGATATCAGAGTAGTTATGTATAATTTACTAATAAATAACCTTTAACAGCCATAAGAAAATAAAATAGGGTTTATGTTTTATTTTTTTATTTTGATTACTTTATAATATTTACTTAAATTGAATGAATTTGTTAAAGCCTTAGTAATAAATTAATTTAAAGAAATTACGTAATCTTTTTATTTATGCAGTGTAAAAGAACTTTAATTAATTGAAATTTAATTGATTGAAAATATAAGCTTAAGAATTATATTAATAGGTATGCAGGCAAAATCATATAACTATATACAAATTTGGATATAGATTTCGAGATGCAGGATGTGGAGGAAACTCTCAATGTCCCACTGCACTATTGTTAAATTAATATGTAAATAAGTACTTTTTATAAATTGTACACAGTCTTCACAATAAGGTTTTTAAACATTTACACTTATCATTAGTTTTATTGATTTTTGGTACCGAAGAATCACTATCACATTGTTACTACCCTAACTTACATAACTTAATTAATAAATCTATAAACTTTTCATTTATACAAAATAATAATCAACTGATATATAGATAGATAATAATGGAATAGAATCGTCTTTTTTCGTTCATAATGTGTGTGTCCGTATCACGATTGGCCATTAGTCCACTCGCCCTCCATCCGCCACACGGAGAACGCGTAACTTAGCTTGTCCTGCGCCAGGTACTTGCCGTGTTCGCTGCCGGCGTCGCTGCCGCCGTCGCTGCTCGCAGCAGACTCTCCGTTCGACAGGATCTGATACAAAAATTCTATGTACTGCGTAGCCAGCTGCAGCGTTTGTATCTTAGAAAGCTTATCGCTTGGCAGCGATGGAATGATTTGACGCAAACTCGCGAAGGCCTCGTTCAAGCTCTGCGTTCTCTGGCGCTCTCTCACGTTTGCCAGCACTCGTTGTATCTGCATCTCTTCAAATGACTGAGTTTTTTTCCGAGACGACTTCGACGCCCGCTTCCTTGTTCTTCTTTGCTCGTCGTTTTCGTCGCTTCGCTCCTCCGTAGAGGACCGATAGGCTCCGTCGCCTAATTTTGGCATCTCATTGTTCTCGTAAAACGTATCGACCCTGTCTTGTGAATTGGAATCGTCGAAGTAAAAGGATCGCGAGAACTGTTTCTGTCGTTGTTGATCGGCAACATACATTTGGTCGTAAGGCGAGTACTGAGGCTGTTGGTACGCCCGGTCTTCGCTATCGAACATTACGTTAGTAGGCCACGGCTGCTGCACCTGCGAAGGTCGCTCAGTATTACTCAGATCCATGAGGCGAGTCGGAGAGGTTGGCCCGAAAACTTGCATTTCTGCGACGTCCCGTTTCACTTCCACCGGAGTGTAACCGTAATAGTGATCGTCCTCTTCTGGACATTCGGGATCCTCGCGTTTGATCAGCACTCTGTTTTCATAACTTTCGTAACTCATAGTTCGAAACCCGATCGTAGGAGAACTGTTTGACGCGTTGTCGTGCAACATTTGCGCGGGGTGAGCGCGAGCGCCTACTGCGGTGGACTGACCCGACTGACTGAACGCTGAACGGAGTCCTGCGCCTGCGACGCATCCCGCCCCTACCCGTCCCTTCATTGACAAGACACAAAAAATAACCATTTCCATCGCGCGTCGGCTCTGTTGCGCCTCCCGCCCAGCGCCGCCTCCCAAGCGTGCGAGACAGAGACGGCTTTATAAATACCCTATGAGCGTCTTCTGTTTATCTTGTCCATCATCTCAAAAGCGTAGGTATATACAGTAGGTACATACATACATCTATGTATGAGAAGACGCTGTCGCCATGACGGGCCGCATCACTGGGATCGCATCCTGCCTGTGAGACATCCTCGAATGAATGAAATCTTTTTCACTTGATTAGTAACGAATAGGTTTGCTTGTGGGGTTTTTCCTGTTAAACTATTTGGTACTTTGATCCCATGGCCGTCTAATATTAAATTTAAAACAATCTCCCTAAAAATAAAAGTAATCTATTTAATATTACTTTATGTAGCTATCTATGTAGGTAAGAATGTAAGCATATTCGGCGCCACCCTTGCATGTAAGTTTTTATGTCGTCGCGTCGTTCTGACGGCTGTTAAAAATATCCTTGACGCAATCGGACCCCGGATTCCCGACCGCCGATCCCACGGCCAGGCTCGCCAGATCATGCCTTACTCGGAACAATATAAATATTTAATTTATTTATCTAACACTCCTTCATAACGACCGCTATGACGGGTAGTCTGGACAATGTTAACAAATTTAAAATAACGGATTTATTTGTGTATCTAAAACTAATTCCACCTGATGATAAAGGACAGTGTAGTTTATAAAGGATTGATTGATTTTAAACATCATATACCTATGAAAAAGATTTTCCTATACAATGATAAGCACCGTATAAACTTGATTAGTGCGCTAATAAATATTTTTTCAGTGGAAATTTGTTTCTGCTAAATAATAAAAATATCTATTTTAAAACTAATCAAATCTTTTTAAAAAAAGCACTCGTACTTTATCTACCTAGCGACTGTTATGCATATTCAAATTAGTTCATAAGTATTCTATGAAAAAACTTTGAAAGAAAAATTAGACTTGAAGAACGCTGGCTCATCATATTACCTACGTGAACTCACTATCAATTCAAATGAGTTATTACTAAAACAACAGTTCATAAATAATAAGTTCGAGTCGTTTCGAGGATTATTTAACTTGGGAATTTATTTTAAGAATAATTACCAACAGAGGCTGTGTGATGCCGCTGTCCTGATGAGGTTATTATTAAATACTTGGTACTTTCCATATTCAGTCCAAGTGTCTACTTTAAACACTGTCAAACTAAATTAGCTGTAGGTAATATCTGTCATGCAGACTCTGATTACGTAGTTAGGTCCATTAATAGTTACATATTTAAATGACCTATCGTATATATTATCTACGCCTCGGTTTTTCACAAAATATCTAGACTTGGGTTCTAGTACCTACCTAAGATCTACATAATGGTACCGTCACACTAATAGATAGCAGGTTAATTAAGTAGGTATTTACTTACTATTTAGATAATTTAATTATTCCATTATTAAAAGTTAGACATTTCGTAAAGCCCGTCTACATACTTAAGGGTTCTACTTGGTATATGTAGTATACGTACCTAAGTGACGTGAAGTACTTATCGTAATCTTTAGTATTGCGAGATAAAGATAAAACTTTGTCATCCCCTTGTTCAAGGCGCGGTACAGATGTTTAACTGAGGATTAACGCCTTGCTAAGTTTATTTTCTTAAGAGTTTTACGACATTATGGTTTATTTTCAAACTTTCTGAGTTTGCGGTTGAAAGTTACACCTGCTTTAGATAACGAGATGAAGCAGCAATGTCTATTCAGTTAGTTATTCAATTTATGAGGGCAATTCTTCCACTCAATTTCTTGCATTATTGTGCTTTGAACTCGTAAGTGGCGAAAGTTTATAATGATACTTATATATTATCTTAAATTAGCAATTGAATGTCACTTAGTAAAATTGTTTTAAATTATAGTAAATAAAGAAATCAATCGGCCTTTGGCTATGGTTGACAGGGAGAAAAAGACGACGGAAAAAAGATGGCTATGCACCGGCGCCGCGTCGTGCAACTTAGTACCTACGTATAGGTCATAATAATATATTATACATCTCACACCTTATCCAAGCCTTTGTGCCATTTTCTGCTTATGGAAATACAGCTCCTTGCGTGCATAAAAATTACATAATTGTATTTTAAAAACATAATTGTATATCAATAAATAGATACCTACATAGGTAAGACAAATTTTATTAGGTAGGTACCTTCTTAGTGTTTTATAATAATCTTAATAATACCTACCAGTCATGTGTAAATTTTGAATTAGGTATATTTTAGATCTCTTTTCGGCGGAACTTAAGGAAGTAAAATCCTAATTAGTTGCCGTCATTAAGCGGAACTTAGGGGTTGTTCAAACAATGCCAAGATATCACATACTTTCCCACGCGGACACCACAGCTGCACCCCGTATGCCAAAAATAACGTTTGGCCATGATGACCATTGTTCCTCTTGGATAATAAAAACGGAGATTAGGTTCTAAACGGCAATATCGTAATAAATAATAAAGCGTCTTGGAAATGTTCAGCGCCATAAAACATCTGCGAAGACCTCCACAGCTGCGTTTAGAGGAAAATACGTCACACGTGTGCCCAATCTATAGTTGAACCAGTTCCACTACCTGATGAACTGATAAGAAAACCATTGTTTTTGAGCACTTTTAATTCACTTATAGGTTGTAGGTAGGTATGGGTACTATTATCAATATTACTGAACACCTGCGCTGAAAGTATTAAGAAATTAACAGAATTTAATACAACTTCGCTTGTCCGGACTTGTTTTGCGCGCTTAATCGCTTAAAAAGAACTTAATTGTATTCCGAGAAATACCTAATGACTAATCATATTGTTTTTAAAACCTTTAGTTTGTCTTGTTTTGGTTTTATGTGTTCAAAATTTTTAAGTTCTCTATCAATCCTGGGGTGCTTGCATTTTTTCATTTAATTAATTGATGTACGTTTGTACTTTAAAAATATAATAGGTATATTTCGATGGTAATATTGGTACAAAAGGTTAAATGCTACCATCTGTTTACTAACGCAAAATAGTTGAAAATATTTAAGAACTATGCGACTTAAATGCTAACCTAAATAACTAGTAGGTACCTAATTAGGTACTAACTACCGATCTTACACCTAGTTGTTAGTTAGGTACCTCAATAACAACTGAAGATCGATAGTTAGTACCTAACTAGGCTAGATTAGGTTAAGTATCTTTACACATTAGCATTTACACAGTCGCATTGTTCTTAAATATTTTCAAGTACTAATTCAAGTAATTACTTTTTATAAATGAACGATGACAGCATTTTCACATTGTAGAGATCCACATTCCATTCCAAGCCCTTTCAAGTCGACATTTAATTTAATTTGTTTTAAAGTATCCAGGAACACACTATAGATACGCGTTTCAGCGTACACCTCCAGCGAGCGCACAGATGCGCCCCACGTGTGGCGCTCTCTCCGCCTTCGCCGCCGACGCCCGCCTACTAACTCCATGGCTTTCAGGCTATATGGACAAGTTAGCTGGAGATAAAAGTATTTTTCTTTTACCATTGTCTACTATAAACACAATTACATAGCACAATGTTGGGCTTCACGAACATTATGTTGCTATTTGAGTCTTATGGTTTAAGACCCATAAACATACTGGCTTATCTTATCCATTCTTAAGATTATTCAGAATAACTTAACAAGCAAAATACTAACGTTACATATTATATATTGCGTTAAAAAATTAAGTCAACAGTAATTTTGATCAAGAAACGTTTGAAAATAATAGAGCCGACTTAAAACAACCGAACTAACATTTAGATGCATTTTAAGAGTTTAATATTGTTTCATTTTATTCATGTTTTGTCTAGTGTCCTTGCTATCCTTGCTGATAGACTACATTATGGTTACCATATAGGTATCTCCTCCAGCATTGTCCAGCGTTCACACGAAATTGTTTGTTTCAACGCAATCCGAGCATCGCTACCTACTTGGAACCTAGCCAACTAATTACATTACCGGAGAATGATATTATAAAACCCTGTATTATATATCGATTTGGGGCTATAACTACTTAGTAATAGCCATAGCGTGCTGCATCATCCCAATATTTACACTACTAGCTATTGTTGAAAGTAGCCAACCTTCTTGGATATTATAAAATAAATAAATAAACTAAAAGCGACATTAACAGATGAAACCTAAATTAGGTACTTGATACCTACACAAAACATACTTGACAAACGAATCTACAGGTGAAGTTATTAAAAGCGTCTAAAATCAAACTAACTCTATATCTTAGAATAATACGTAATTATTCTAAGCGCAATATAAATAAAACTAATCGGACACATATTATTATCTTTCGAGAAAGTTTTGAAGGATTCTCAGTTAGGTATGCAAATTTTTTTTTAGGATTTTTTTTTTCATTCTTTCAACTAAGCTAGGTATGTACATAATAATATTATGTAGTTTCAGTGTAACAGTGGGTAAGTAATTGCTTCCATGCACATTAATTGTCCCATTTACGATGTACCGTTTGTCGGATAGCGGCGATGTACCTACCTGCCTAACGGACAGTTTGCTAATTCTGGGTTATGTTCGCGCTCGTTTCCTGTATTGATTCCTTACGTTTGTCATCCCTTTGAAACAACGTCGCATCCGCTCCATTACGAGCAAATATGTAATGTAAATTTGAAATAGATATTATGTAAAAAAAATAGAACCGTGCCGTAGCCGAACATAGAACCCCTTTTTTGAAGACGGTAGAAACCAAGATTTCAATAATTAAATCTTTGGTAAAAGTGCTAACAACAATAACATGAACGTGATAGATACATCTTCGCCTCTGTAACCGGCAAGGGAGGGCAGCTGCGGTACACCCTAGACTATACCTAAGATAACATTTTATTGTATCTCTAAAATTAAATATTTATACGTAACGTAGAGCGTAGGTAATGTAGGTACCTATACACAATTTCTGAGTTCATTATGGACTTTAATTCTTTCATCGCTAAATAATTCCATTCGGTCGCTAAAATAAGTGTATTTACTTTGAAAACCAACGGTGTTGATACGTTTAGTAGCCGCTTCCGTTCATATTTCGCATTATAAATTCTTAAAATTAATAAAATGTTATTGTTATTATTATTGCACACTTATCTACTGAAATATCCGATTGAATTATAAATTGTCATGCCAACGTCTCAAATTGGATGAAAATCAAAATCAAAGATTCCGTTACATAGATGCATAATATACCTACCGTTGAGTTAAAAGTAGGAGAAACTTGTTTAATATTATGTATTCATAAATATTTATGTAGGTATTACCTATATATTCTGTAATTACCATCCAGATCTGAAATTTGAAATCCATAACATCCCTGCACTTGATATAGAGGTAGATTTTAAAAGAAATAATGTAGTGCACCTAATCAATTATATCGAAACATTTAACAGAGTTTGACTGGTGACCTCATCTCATATTTGGCATCGAAGTTTGGTAGCTGTCATGCTGAGTAGGTAGGCTTTTAAAATAAAGCATGTGTAATTAATTTCTCGACTGAACGTCTGGCATTACTGGGATTGCGTCATGACCGAAGGAAGACTGCCGATTTCTGCACAGTGACTCTCTGAATGTATATAATACTGTCTTGTCTTCGCTTTCGGATCACATTACAAATTGCTTCTGAATTGAGAGCTTCAAGTGTTAGCTATGTTGTAGGTAGTCCTACTTAGGTTAGGTATAAATATGCAATAACTTATTTTCTATTGTATGTCGGTCTGTATGGGATCATAAGGGCTCTCCAACTGTTTAATAACAATGGGGCGGCGGGAAATGACGAATTCGCTTAAGAGCTGCTAAAAGCGGGCGTCAGACCCATTCTTAACACTCCAAGAACTTATTAGCGGAATTAACACTGCGTGGATCAGGTAGTTTAGTGGTTCAGTTATTATGTTATCGGAAAATGACTGCTAAACCTTACTGAATAATTTTAGGTCCATTGTATTTAATGTTCACGTTCTACCTTATATCAAGAGTCAAGAGCCCCTACATAACGTATTGTACAGACATGACGATATCAGCCGTCTTTCAGCCTCCGAACAAGCCGGTTTCCGAATATGGACTATGAGAAATCTTTCGATTCTATCTGGGAGGTGCTAAATAGACTTCCTACTGGTATACTTATAAAATGCTACAAGAGTCCAAGGTAAGTCCAACTTCGAAAAAGAGATCTACGAAGCAAATATAACGCATAAAGAAATCTTCACCTAATGTGTTTCCGAACTTTTAACGCTTCTTTATTCTTTCATTTCTGTATAAGATTAAATTTCAACAATACAAAACAATATGTAATACTAAACATCGCTTGGGAACGCATAATGGTATATTTATTTCTGTTTACTCCTGACAGTCTGTTTATCTTTAGCCGCTTTTACGACTCGGCGATGAATTATTAGCCGTTCAGTAAGTGACAGCCTGTCTCCGGGAATGAAATAAAATAAAACAACATCGAGATAATACAAAATTTGTACTATTTAGTTGAAATGTAGTTCGGATGTTGCTACTAACTTACTACAAGTACAACTTTGAGAGTCTTTGGATCTAAAAACTAACATAGGTAGGTAGTATCATAGTTTAGTTTATTTAAGGACTTGTAAAGAAAATATTTGCCTACTTTGATGTACTTAACTCTGACTTTTCAACTAAGTACCTACCTGCCTACAATAACAATCGTTTTTTTTGTCTCATGTCATAATTAATAATGAACACGAACGTCGTAACAAGAATATCGCAATTTGATTAAATAAATTTACAATTTACCAAAAAAAAAGCCGAGCGAAGCTTGGTCATTTAAGTACCTACTTGTAGGCTTTTCGGTACACGTTAAAGTTCATATCTTGTAAATGAAATGTGCTGAATTGATTTTGATAAAGCTTGATAATGTTCACAAGTAAAAAAATTTGTCAGATACCTACATGTAAACATATCATATAGGTTTTACTTATAGGTACTATGATGTATTACAGTTTTGTTAACATTACATCCATACCGTAAACGTATAATATTGATAATCTCTTTTTTTAAGTTGGTTATATTGGCTGGTTGAATAGTGCCATATTGATATTTCACTATTATTAGTAAGTGGAGACAACGGACCACAAGCATATTTGTGTGTTTTAGTCAAAGATTATAATATTAAGTATATAAGAAAGGTGCGCAAATAGCGAGGTGTCACGGTGGTGCTATTGAAAAAAAAGCATGATGTATATAATATGATCATTGACTCAGTGCATTGACATCTGCCTGTCATTATCATAACTGTCAGACTGTTACTGTTCTGATCTGTCTCCTGTGATCTTGTCATCTGTCATTGCAAAATGCAATTGCATTGTATCTTGCATCGGTCAGTTCGTTTGGGTAATTGCGGACTTAGGCGCGGGGGGTCGCGGGCATAACTAAAAACACTGCAATCACTGCATGCCGGTGATTGCCTGAAAGTTTAAACTAACAATGAATTCTGGAGAGTCATTTTTATCGTGTGCCGTTACTGTAGAATGGACTAGTCCTCAAGGTTCAATACTTAGAAAAGTCAATTACAAAACCGCATCACTTCGTTTGATCAGAAATGAATTTCGGGAAATGTTTATGGAAATATCAAGTGAAAAAAACGCTGTTATTAGGTTGTCTTTGAAAGCTATAAATGTGTTTAAAAAATTCATGGCTGAAGGAAAAGCCAGTATAAAGTTTCAAGAAGTAGGATGCACTTTATTCATATCGAACGCGCCACCTACAAATTTAGTTTCTTTTTTGAGGACAATATTTGTTAAAATGACAGGTGACAAAGAGCAGCTTAGTAATTTTTCCAAGCAGAGTATGAGAGCCAAACTTCTAAGTGGTAAAGCCCAAGCGTATGACGAGATAAGTCCAGTAACAGTTGCAGACATATGTAATGCTAAAAGCAAAATCAGTAAAGCAACTGCGACTACTCCTTCGCCGCCCTCCAAGAAACGAAAATCAGAAGATGTAGGTAAAGGACCCGCACCCAAGAAGCTATATTCCCCTTCCCCATTGACTAACAAAAGCATCTTGAACCCAGAACAGCAAAGAGTATTAGAAGCTTGTCTTAGTGGTAAAAATATTTTTTTTACTGGGTCCGCTGGGACAGGTAAAAGCTATCTCCTCAAGAAAATTGTTGCAGCTTTGCCTCCAGATGTCACGATGCCCACTGCCTCTACTGGTGTTGCTGCTTGTCACGTTGGTAAGTTATTAATTTAATTCAAATTATTTAATTACTTTGTAAGCTGTGCTAGCCTTGATCATAGAGCGAGATTGTCTTTCAGTAAATTCTTACACTACAGCTTAATGTATTTTAACATAAGCTTTAAACAAATTTAATATTTGCAAAAATAAACATACGTTTCAAACAAAACAATTTAGCATTTTGATGCTTCTTGCTACCTCGTGACTGCCCTTCTCGCCCTGATCCAGGACAGACCCTGACACTGAGCTGCTAAGTCATTATTAATGTATTATCTTTTAGGTGGAACAACTCTTCATGCATTTGCTGGCATTGGGGATGGGAGCGGTTCCGTAGAGCACTTGTGTGAGCGAGCCATGAAAATACCCTTGGTAGCACAGAAGTGGAGGAAGTGCAAACATCTGATTATTGATGAGATATCAATGGTGGATGGGGTTTTTTTTGAGGTAATTTTTGTTTCTATTATTTTTTAAACACTCAACAAGATAATAGAATATTTAAAGTTACCTAATAACTTTGCTTTATATAATTTCAGAAGTTAGAAGCAGTGGCAAGATATGTCAGAAAAAATGATAAGCCATTTGGAGGCATCCAGTTGATTTTGTGTGGAGATTTCCTACAACTGCCCCCTGTAGTGGATAGAAATAAGACTGCAAAAAGGTTTTGTTTCCAGTCCCCCTGTTGGGATAAATGTATTGACCTTTGTTTTGAATTGAGAGAAGTGCACAGACAGAAAGATCAAGAGTTTGTATCAATCCTCAATAGCATAAGAATCGGTTGTGTTACAAAAGAGATAAGTGACCGTCTTCTTGGTACAGCTAAACAAACAATTGAAAGCGATGGAATTTTGGCAACCAGATTGTGCTCTCACACCAATGACTCCAAAACCATAAACATATCAAAACTTCAAGAACTTAAAGGAGAAGAAAAAATGTTCAGCTCCCAGGATAGTGATAATGCTACAAGTCTGCTTGATATTCAGACAGTAGCACCTTCAAAATTGGTGCTGAAAATAGGTGCTCAAGTAATGTTACTTAAAAATATAAATGTTAATGCAGGCCTTGTAAATGGTGCAAGAGGCATTGTTAGCAGGTTTGAAGATGGTTTACCAGTAGTGAGATTTAAAAATAAAAAAGAATACACTGCCAGAGCTGAAAGATGGTATGTGAAGAATTCAAATGGCACTTTATTGTGTCGTCAACAAGTGCCTCTCAATTTGGCTTGGGCATTTTCAATACACAAATCTCAGGGATTGACTTTGGACTGTGTAGAAATGTCATTATCTAAAATATTTGAAGCAGGGCAAGCATATGTTGCTTTAAGTAGAGCACAAAGCCTCGACACATTAAGAGTTTTAGACTTTGACTCCCGGCATGTATGGGCTGATCCCGCAGTTTTAGAATTTTATCAAAAATTTAGACGGCGCCTCCAACAAATGGAAATAATTCCACTAGGAAGACCACTGTCTGATAAAACAAATAAAAAACTTAAGCTTCGTGAAATATTGGAAAAACAATTGAGGAGAAAGTAATTAACAAATTAAATGGAAAATGAAATCAGAGGTCAGTTTGTTGAGCATTAGATTCCGAAAACAATCATTTCTATAGTCATAAAAGTATCATAAAGGTACTGGAAGCATCAGTTGCTTGTAAATAATTAACAGCTAATACATATGGTTAATTTTAAAATGGCAAAAAGTTAAGTTGCAGCATTTTACTTTCGACAGTTTTGACATATTAAGATGATTTAAATAGATTTATGAGTATTAAATTTATTAAGTATCAGCTGACATGAATTGGTTTTAGCTTTCCTAGATCTAGAATATAATTATAAGATTTTTTTGTATTCTTGATTAAGTTCATTTACAGTTTTATGTAGGTATTACTATAATATTATATTAAGTTATGTAATTTAATAGTAAAATTATGACTTTTATCTCACAGCACAAGACTGAGAAATTGTATAATTATTTCATATTTTGCTAATAATATTTAATATTAAATATCAATTATAATTTCTATGTGAAACAATAAAATAAAACAAAGTTATGTGCAGTTTGCATTTATTCATCACAAATACATTGATTATAATATTTATAACTAACGCAGCAAAGTAATTATATAGATTCTACAGCAGTTAATATTTCAACTTGTTCTTCAAGGGTAGCAAGTTTCTCTTCTAAGCACTTAATAATATATTTATAGGTTTGAACAGTTTGATCCTTATCCTTCTTTTTATTATTGAAGTTTTCTATAGTTTTCTGTAATGTTTCTGCATGTCTTCTGTTCTGATTTATTGCTTCTGACAGTCTACGATTCAAATGTTCTTGCTTCTTTATTACTAGCCAAAGCATTGCTTCTTGGGAACTATTTGGTCTGCATTTTAAGTTTTCATCAACAAGGTTGTCTATATTATAAGGTTCGTTCAACTTCTGTAAGTCATCCTTTATGCTTTGTGTCAATTCAGATTGTGTAGTTTTATTTAGCAACTTTTCCAGTTTAGGTGTAGTTTCTGTAGGCTGAAAAGAATATATACACTAAGAATATATCTACTTAACTAAGACAATATAATAAGGGTATTTAAGTTACAAAGGATGATGGTTGGGTCTACACTTAGCTTATTTTTGATGACATCAGGGATGTGAGTTTTATTTGCAATCAACTATATTTACTTTTTGTATAAATATCAGAAAACTATTGTTTTAATGCTAGACTTAGGTCTCCCTCTCAGATATAGGAAGGGTTTGAGGCCACAGTCCACCTGCCTTTATCTACTCTACTAAGCAGCTAGAGTAAACAATAGATGCTGATTATCACTGATAAAAGTTCTCTGAACTACTATATCACTAGTAGGGGTTAGTCCGTTGTTATTAAGTAACAATGGAAGAACTTCAGAATTTTGAAGTTGCTTAGCATACAATCTCATTGGCCAGATCCTTCATTACAATAATACATACCTTAGCTGGGAATAAAGTAGGTATAGCATTTTCCTTAAGCTTTCTTTGTGAATCAAAGTATTTATTTTCAAAATGTCTGGAACATATTCTACTCTTTGTCCAGTCTATAGAAGAACATTTGTTTTTCAAAACATGCAACCATTTGTTTCTCATCTCGTTGGAAGTTGGACATCTGGAACAAAGTAAAACCACGTTTCTATTTTCGAAACAAAGCGAATTCTATAAAACACGAAAGCTTACATAAATGAAATACTTACTGAAATAAGTTTACCCCAAGAACCCTATTGTAAGCTGTTGTCTTACAGCCTTGTATGATACAGTGATTGTGATAAGACATTATCGATAAGTCAATATGCAATAATGATGTTTAATAACTTCAGTACAAAATTAATACATTATTTGTCAACTAAAATAAAGAAACTTATAGTATTGCATTTAACCGTAGCATTAAATTCAATGTTTTAACATTTTAAACATTTAACAACTGGCTTGTGTAAACAAACCATAAAGAATCACAGCACAGACTACATAGAATGTGAATCACAGACACAGACTACACAACACAGAATGTATGATCACAGACTACATAGAATGTTCTACGACTACTACGTAAAGAATGTTAAAAAAAATTTGCACAGTTTTTCACAGATTATAAATTTTGTTACATCTTAACAGACTAAAAAGAATTATTATAAAGTATGTTCTACACAAATGGCTGTGAGAAGACTTCCTTTTTGAATATAGATATTTTGGGCAACTATGTATGTACCTATATTTATTCATTCCATTTAAGCGTAACCAGTGTAGCCTCATAGACATAGTGAATGATTTATTACCTAATTTTAGTTAATAATAATTTTAATATGTTTATATTGTTTATTTAGATGTAAGTTTTTTGTGTTTCGTTAGTAAAAAATAAATGTAGTTAATAATAAATCAACAAATTCGGTTCATTTCGCACATTTTAGAAATGCCTTTATGCATCTCTTACCAACCATTTGCTAGATAGATTTATTGCAGACGAACTTTTCTGGATTTTAAAAAGTACAGTAAGTCTTGGAGGTGTAGCGCCTCGTACGTAACAATGGCATATAAAACTTGTCAGCTGAGGAAGTAAAACATTTATGTGCTTATAAATAATATTTTATTTTTGGGTAAATATTTTCATAGAAGTTATAATCATTTATTAACAAATATAAATAAATATTTTCTGGTCAAAGCCATATTAATCTGTAACACTTATAGCTACAGGTGGGATAAATCTCCAAACGTGACTAACTTCTCCACACGATTGCGGGACAGAGTGGTGGTCGGGCTCCTTGATAGAACTTGTTTCCTCCAATATTGGTTCAGTTGTTGAGCATTGAATATCAATTTTATACTCCCCTGGCGTCAAGAATACCACTGTACATTCATGGTGAACTGTTGCGGATTCCAGTAAAGTAGCAAGCACCACTCTGTAATAGATTTTATGTATTAGAAATGCAATCCCACATAGCTTAAATTCTAAATATATAGCTATAAAATAAAGTACTTATTCACATTAGCATAAAGTCAAGAGTCGATTCTACTGCCAAGACTGTCGCGATGTGAAACATCTATTGACGGAATGTGGCAGTGACCATTTAACATATGCCTGCATTTTAGTTTCCTATTAATGAACGATAAAATAAAATGTACTTATTATTGCCGGCGGTGGCGACGCGGTTGTCGAGCTTGTAGTTGAGCGTGCCGTTGTTGTGGTCCTGGTAGAGGCGCACGGAGAGGCAGAGGCGGCGCAACGGCGCGGAGAGCCCGTTGCGTAGCGCCACGCGCACGCGCACCCGCTCTCCCGCCGCGCACACGCACTCCTCCTGCGGCTTCACGCATGTCGAATTTACCTGCACCTCTGCAATAACCCATTTAAATTCAGTGAGTCGTCAACACGCTACGTCTTTATCCATTTAGTACTTTCTTGTTGTTTCGAACGCAACGATTTCAAATGTAATTTATGGATATTTTTAATATCTTATGATGCTATTAAACAAAAAATTACTGCTCTATATATTAATAGTAGTATAAGAATAAAAAGCTAGCAAATAATAGTATAATAGTTTGTTGACCCCAGTGTAGCGGCGACATGCGCACGATGTCCAGCATGGCCTGCGAGAGCGTGAGGCCGCGCACGCTGGCG
>DWQK01001211.1:0-16430 GCA_018231225.1 Noctuana stator
GGGCACAACTTAACCAATAAATGTTAATATATAAATGAATGAATATTGTGAACGAATGTCGATTGTTTTATCTTTAGCCTTAGATACAGCCAAAATTTTGAATTCATCTAGTCTCTTAGTTATACCTGTACTTGAATGGACATATATTTAAAGTACCTATCAGCACCTACGTCAGCAACAATCGGTCTTAAACTTTATTGTGAGGGGAAGTGTCCGAGACGATGAATCAAGTCACAGCCATTAAATTGCATGTTCCTCTTTATCTGTCCTAATTTTGTGACAAAGAGGGCCTCATATCATAATGCAGTATAAATATTTATTCTCTTTATTAGCATGTTAACTGCCTCTCTTAAAATCGATAAATCACTGTTATTTTCGGCATTACCGTTTTAACTTGCGTATCGCTTGTTTTTAGGTGAATTTCTGTCATTATGAATGTGTAAAGTTACTATACCGCACCGTTATTATTCGTCAAGAAGGCTTTTAGTGAAGGAATTATCGGCTGCATGACAAACTGGCATCTTCATCGATTACTGGCACCCGCTCTCAACTGGTTTTCGCATTAGCTCTGACATACAAGCCTTATTAAATACTCTGTTTGGTTAACGACCACGAAAGGCATTAGTGACACTGGAAATGTAACATGCATGATTATTATGGGAATTATCTACAATAAGGTCATATAGGTACTGCATTTTTATAATTAACTGTGTCATAGATTACAACATCCATTTCTATCCCCATACCCATCTCTTATAATTTAGTTATTTTGTCAGTTTTATTGCTTTCGTCATGCCCTCATATATGATATGTACTCGTATCTGCAATAGTAATTCCTATATTACCAAACTACCTCATAGTAGCATCTGTAGAAGAATGGTACTATTTAAATAATATGTGCTGTAGAAAAAAAAATACTGTGGTCGTGGACCTTGATTACTAAAAAGCAGAAAAATATAACTTCAGTGTTTTCCTATTGAACCACAGTAAAGCTTTATACCGACTAATTTGACTTAAATTACGTTTTAAACTTTGACATTGTGTTTAGCGAGTTACAACACGACACAGGTGAGGTAATATTATAGTAACATGGCCGCCTGCATCCGTTACGCCGGTCGCTTCCTCCGCTGAATGACTTCCGTTCGAACAATGAGCTCACTTCGGAAATCTCATTCGTATTGTTTTTACTCTCGGGTCAAATTAATGTTTTCACGCTTTAGTTATTTTAAGAATAATAGCTCTAAAGTTGCTGTTATTTTTTTAATCTGCTGATTAACATAGCGAGCGGGAACCTAACCTTGTTTAGTGTTTTTTTCGGAATTACAGTTGCAAATTTTTTTTTTCGGAACCAATATTAATTCGCTTTTAACGGTATGCAACAACATAATGGCGGGTACATGTATTGTCTAATCTTTTATAAAGACTATCTTAGGTAAGGTCAAAGAAAATCATAGCTGGATACTGGATAGGATAGTGTTAGAACAACCGTTACAAGATGATAGAGCCTCTAATAGGTTTCAGGGTACGGCTAGTAATCTTCGCGACAGTTAGATTGCTTTTACCCTACGGTAAAGGCGTTCTCTCGTAAAAAGAGGTAATTTCGTTAAACTTGGTACCTATCATAGCTGGTGTTGTAATAGACGACCTTGAAAAAGAAATTCGTTGAAATTAAAAATTGTATTGCACATTGTTACTACAATGTTGTTGACAATGATTTCATACAAGTTGAGGACCTAGGGAAAACATCTCAAAGTTTTCTAGTGCATTTAAAAATAAAACTAAAAATTATGAAATAAAATATCTAATAATTTATTTTTGAAGTGGATTTTAATGTTTTTAATTTAATAATTTTTACGTAATAGTATTCATAAATGGAATCGCACAAGTCAATTAGCACGCATAAACATGAATAATTGCATAATTCTTTCATAAGTCTCGCTTAATAAGGTCTCTTGTTGCTCTCTATTAAAATATACACAATAAAACTTAATGAGCGCCTTTTTAGGTACAGATACGCTATGAAAGCCTACTTGGAAATCATATAATCAATCTTTCTAGTGCTCCTTTGTAAGTGCTCGATTTTAAATCTTCTATGTTAAATGTCAGCGTGATCCTTACTCAGCTTCTAATGCTATTCCGTTTAACGTAAGCAGCTTAAAATTAGCGGTAAATACGAAACTTTATTAGCGGTTAGAACTTCGGCGAAAGAAAACACTGTAAAAATCGTGCATTCTTGAGAGTTTTCCACAATATTCTACCGAATATTGGTAAACCAGCGTGACCAGCATGAGGATACTGCCCGTATTTGAAAGAAGGTTCGTGCCTTTCTGTGAAACATTAATGAGTTAATAATGATGATGGTTTGGTCACGGTGAGATTCCATATAATGTAACATTGCAATCGATTTCGAATTGAATTGTATTTGTGGCAATTTTAATCCAAGTAATTTTGGCTAACCCAAATCTACTTTTAATATATTATCATTGCCTTCACATTCAGACGTGTCAAAATGGCTACCATCAGCGATTTATTCCACTTTAGATTTAAATCATCACTTTACAATGAAGACGTGATAAATTGCACACGAAATTCTCGTGCAACACCACCGGCCCAACATTTGTCACAGCCAGTCAGTTACACCAATTGAGTTTATGTACACGAATACCGTTTTTGGTATCTCTAAATCGTTCATTTAAGTCGCTATCTTTGCAGTTGCATGCATACATTTTAGTCTCAAACACATTGGTAGAAGAACCTAGTTCCGTTTTTGCGATAGCCCCAGTAAGATTGTGTCGAAATGTTCTTTGGCTTGTACTATTGTTACTTGTCTAAGGCTCTCAATGATCACTCCCACGGTACTCGCTTTAAATAGCTGGCCATTGTCCGTTCCCAACTCCTCTGAGATTATTCGTGACCCTGTTCTAAATAATATGCACTATTTGACAGTGTTACTTGTATTTAAATTTTTTCGTTATTTATTGCTATATCCACGTCGTCACTTTCATTAGTTGGTTTATTAAATTAATTATTATTTAAATGATATTCTAAATTGCCTTTTTTTTAATAGCATTGATTAAAAATTGCTTTCGGTCATTTTTAATAATTCAAGAAGCCGGGATTTTAGTAATTAGAATTATTATAATTTAACGCTTACTGTGTGTGTTTTAGTGTTTACGATTCTATAATTATGAATATAGTGCCATTGTATAAGTTTAATATCATTTCTTCTGGAACCTGGTTTTCTTTTTTAAAGTGTATTTCACTATGAAGCTCACCTGACCGCTCAGTTAACCACTCAGTAACTTAAGCATGCCGTCTAGATAGGGTTCATTAATAATAATGAATAACACGAAGACACAATCAAATTCACCGTTAATTTTTAAATCTAACATAACAAATAAGCACGCGACGTCAGAAAAGACGTAATAAAATCGCAATAACATCTACGGCGCTACGAGATCGGCTCCGTAGCGCGTAATAAGCGCTGTAAGGCGATTGCGCGTGCTTCGGCGCGCGGTCAAGGCCAGTTGCGCGCTTTTATCCGCGCGCGAAAGTTCACCGCTCTCGGTGAAAAAGTGACTTAATACGAGTACTTGATGTCTGCTAAATCACTTCCACTATGCGGCGGCACTCGTGCATGGGAATATTGTACCGTGTAATTGTATACATTAGATAAGATATATTCATGTGGGTATACTGCATATCAAACTATTGGACGCTGTAATAAAATTGACTTTATATACATATAATATGAATAGAAAATGTGTCATTACTTATTTCCTTGATGTTTTATAAATTACAAACCAGAGAAAAACGTTTTTCTATAAGCCTATTTATTTACAGTCAAGACATTTTTCATAATTACAAAGCTTGGATTTTAGAAGTATAAGATACGGATTAACTACAAGCGTGGAAAAAAAACTTTACGAATCTAGCGTTGCGAACGTTTACAGAGATCATTAGATATCATTTACAGTTTACTGAGATTTTTGTTATGCTCATAAAGGAATTTTCGCGGCGATTACAGATTACACGGTACAGCGTCGGCACGCGTCAAACTTGCATTCCATAGAGACGATGAGCCGGCAGAATGCGCATACGCATCAGAATGCTAAACATACTCTTGTGATAAACAAATTACCAAAGGAACATCAAATTAATGAGGAACAGTACTAAGTCCGTGATACGTGAAACTCCAGTAGTAGAAAGCGAAAAAAGTGTATATAACTTGTTTACTATAAGTAATTGTCTAACACCAAATCGGGAAGCGTTAAATGTATATAAATGCGAATGATATATGATTAAGGTTGACAAACTACTTATTAGTCCGTTTTCATCCTTGCAAATTATCCAATTAAGTGTTCAATTAACCGGATCGGTCGCAAATAGTTTTCTACTAATGAATTAACTAAAGGTTATGCCGCAGTGAGACTAGCGAGTCATCAAAGCGGGTGCAAAGCCAATTTTCATCCACGCCACTTAGTTTCTTAGTATGTTAAGCATAATTTATAATATTTTAGAACTCAATGAAAAAGGACGCCTAGTTCTATATTAATATTTATTTTGACTAAATTTATTATACAAATTTTTGGTGTATCCCAAAATATACACTTATCCTTATGTTAGATACTCGTAATAGGTATGCGAGTATCTAACATATGGATAAAAATTCAGAAAGTTTAATTATAGATGAGTCTGGTTAAACTGAATTATGTGGGTACATATTTGACGCTTACTATGTGTCGTTTCGTGCAGTTCCGTTATAAATTTGTTAATTCTATCACGCTCATTTAACACCATCCGAGACCTTCGGATAGCATCGACACAGTTATGGTGCGAATCGAGGCCATGCATCTCAACATTTTGGCTAACGGTTGACGACGCGCCCTCACGATGTTCTGTTATTTTATAGCTTTTTGGAATGTTGTCGTAATCATTTATATCAATGATTGAGTGTTTTTCTCTATCTTTATTTGTACCGCCAGCTTTTACTTTTGAATTATTAAAAGTATTATATGGTATGTTGTCGTTTTTCAGTATAAGTAATATCAAGTGAAAATGATCAGGAGAAATGATTTAATATCTTCCGCGGTCTGCGACCACATTCGTTCATACGTGATGCATCTGTAAACTACTGTATCGCGTGGCGTCTTGACCACATTGTTTCCTACTTGGATTGCCATGTTTACAATGAACTCTACGACTAAATTAACCTTCTACTCGCTATCTTGACTGCGATTATAACTTAATTATTTAGAGTTTGTCAATATAATAAAGTAGACGGTTCATGCTTGTCGGCTATCTTTGACCTGTGATGTCTCGCCTTTTTTAGCTGACTTCCAAAAGAAGATGGCTCTGTATTCGTCTCTGTGTTGCCTTTTTGTTTGTTCTATCCTATTGTTCCCCATTTGACTTTTAAGGCGCTTATCCTTTTCCATCTTGTGTCCCGCAGTAAATATATTTTAGTATTAATAACTTTAATATTAAAAGTAATAAAATTACTATGCGAAGAAAATTTAATACAATAGAATAAACAGTAAAGTTCAAGATAACACCATTGTATTAGATTTCATTTATAGAGAATTAAAATAATTGAACGTAAAAATTGTATGCGGTTCTTCCAACGGACTTTGGAGTCGATTAGTTGTTATGCTCTAAAACTCGTATAATTTATCATAAGAAATTCGTTGGCCTGGATGGAATACTTGTATCTTTTCGCTGCCCTGATTATCTGCTTCATTTGAGACCGCAGCAATACAAATGATCTTTTAGTGTTTGTAAAAAACTTAATCTAACTACAGTTCTCAGTTAATTAGAACATACAGCACTTTCCATTTCATGCCAGGTTGCAGAAAGTGATAAAAAAAACGGATATCAGTAGCATGTATGTTATTTGGTCTATCACGCCCGAGAGTAATGATATTTAATTTTTCGATTTACTCCTATTTGCTTTCTCTTGTAAAATATTTTCTATAGCAAATACAGAATTTCAATTAGAGCAACTTAATTATAATATTATGTTTCTGAACTATATTATATTTAATTAGGTTAGAATGTTCATTGACATTATTATAGCTATCAAACTTATCAACATGTAAATCAAACATACGGTTTAAATTAATATTCTGAAGGAGTTTTTAAAATGATAAGTCAAGTTGAATCTTTAGAACTGTTTGCCTACAAATTCTTTACAAATAATAATCGTTTTCATTCACAGAACCTGTTATGGTCATTGATATCGGTTTATCGTCTGGCGTGATTAAACATAAAAACTTGTCGGCCGTTTCGACCGTTAAAAGTTCGTTACTACTTTGCACGCTCACTCTAAATATTTGATTTAATTTTGCATATTTTCCCTTATTAGGAAAGAAGTTGTTTTACATGATTTGCTCTCCATGAGAGTCAGTTTTATTTACTATTTCTTTGATCTTGCTGTCATCTAGCAATTTTTTGTCTAAGGGCTTATCAGTTACCCAGTCGAATTTAAACATTGTCATCAGCAAACCGAAAGCCTTTTAACTTTCTATAATTATGCAGTATATTATAAAAGTTACTTAGTACGATGTTTGTAAAGGCGAAGCTTTCTATCGTCTCATTGTGTCGTCCCGTCGCTAACGATGCTATCGCCTCGTTATCGTGTCTGACATCTAGTTTCGCTGCTTTGTCCCCGTATGGTTTATCGTTAATCGGTGAGATGTGGGAAGTGCTGTAATGTTACTTGCCATGTTTCATTACTCGCCGATGAATGGTGGTGTTATCTCCGCTGACCTAATACGGTGGATCTGTAATGTAATTGCGCTGTCGACGCATGTCATCGTATGCATTCTCATGTCCATCTTCAGATGCTTTTATGTCGTCATTCATATACTCAAGGTGTTCTTTGCTTCAAGTGCTTGAAATTCTTTTAGTGTTATGCATTTATATTTATTAAACTAATTAAATTTTATTTACACTTTTTTGCGCACTTGGCGTACTTACTCCAGCTGATGTTTCGAAGAGCGTAGAAAAAATATCTAATCCTTAAAATAAATACGAATTAAAACGGCTTAATAACAGAGAATTATAGACTAAAATGTAGGTATTTCTTGAATAGGTAAACTAAGTCTTATTGCAATTAAACTACAACACTGATTTTCTGTGCAGCCTGTTTACTGTCTCCGTTGGCTTTTTAAGGTTACTTGAAGTATTGCAATCGGTAAAACAGAAATAATGACAAACAGTTGTCACCCCGATTATTCCATGATGCATTTTAGCCTCTGCAGCCTGCGACGATCTCGACATTCCACGGGCCGTGTAATTTAGCGTTTTATAACTGAACATAATGCCAACATTATAGGCACGTGCTGCAATAATAATAGCGATTACAGTTTTTGTGCGACAAGTGCGACCGCGACGGGCAGCTGACGTCGCGGAGTGCTGTGACCTGCGTATGCTGCGATCTGCACCTGTTTGTCCTGTTGGTTGACTATCACAATGTATTGAATGATAATTGATAATTGCCTCTGCCATCAATAATGTTTTCTTTTTTTGGTGCATTCGTAAGAAGAAAGGTAAATTGTTTAGCTGTAGACGTGAAAGCTGTTTCAATTTTATGATTCTACAACATTTCAAAACATCCGGCCGAACGAAATCTTCAAATGAATAAAATGTTTAAAACAAGTGAAAGAACTATCGGTAAAGTCGGTGCACGTTCCAGTGATAAGAAAAATGAGCACCATGCATTCGAATTCGAAAGTAAAATTTCAAAAATTAATTTCAAATGTCGGTGCTGTATACCTACGCGAAATTTATTTGGTCTCAATATTTGATTTTGTATTGAAGATTTGATTGAATTTCATTTGTTAGTGTTAAATTTAACATTTTCAAGTAACTGTCTCATTGAGAGCGATGTAACGAACCTCTAGTTTAGTGATAATGCTGCTATAGATCTATAAGTGCTATGCTTTTCTGTACTGAGATATCATTTCCCATTCTTATTATGTTTATTTTTGCTTATATCTAACTCTTTAACAACAATAACGTCCTAACGGGTGTTAACTGTTGTTGTTTTCTTCCTAAAATTAAACTCAATGGCACATCTTTCACTATTTTCTGGCATCGTTCCTTTAACAAGTTTCTTATCCAATCGGCCGTCTTCATTAGCAAATTACAGGCAATCGTCTGTTACGACGCGAGCAATTTATTGTTGACTCGCCGCAGTAAGTTGAAGCGAGAAATGTACTCGTAACAATAGAGTCTTTGGCTGGCTGTTCCCTCGCTGCGAGCCAATGAACTATGAATTATGCTTATGATTAGAGAGCGCACCGCGATCTTTCATCGTTTATTGCAATTGATAGTAATTATTATGGTGCAGATGATGAAATGATTAAATAATTCTCTTCTTTGCTTTGCTACACACAATGCATTATTGTTTGTTACTATGAAATTCAAATTAGTTCTGTCGTCAATAGATATGATTTCGAATTTTAATCTCAACAATTGATTTGATTCAACCATCATTTCCTGAAGCTACCCCTTTGTATAATTTAGATGTTTTTTATGAACCTTTTGAAAGTAAGCACGAACTTTGTTGTGAAAACGTATATCCTTGCCTTTTGGAGTTACATCTCTTTATGGGACTTTAGATTTACTATTACTACTATAATGTGGAATTCTATAAAAGTCAAGGACAATGTACTTAACCGTCGTCGTTTATCGTCGTATTTTCAACCGATTTAAAAAAAAGGAGGAGGTGTATTACATATTTTTTTATGTTTGTTATCGCATAGCTTTCGACTGGGTAAACGGACTTCGATGATTATTGTTTTATTTAGAAGCTGACTCTTCCCGTTTGGTCCCATTTTAATTTAGTCCAGTTCTGACAACGACATCCAAGAGTAAACTATATGTCTTAAATTTAAGTATGGGCCCGAAAACTTTGAAGTCGGTTTTTTTTCGTAACGCGTGTTATTTAAATAAAATTATGAATGCTACTTCTAATAATGCATATGTGTCAATTACATTACATACTAATAACTCAATAAACTCTGCGCTGTAAGTAGGTTCAACAATAATAATATTATGTATTTTATACACATATTTACGTTTTCGTTCTGCTTCACTCGCACGGCGGTCTTCGGCGATGCTATCGGCTTTACTTGTGCATTTATTACAATGAAATCCATAAGCACTTGCGCATTCAACCTGCTTTTAGTGCAGGGTTGCTATGACGATGATATGACGATGAAAAGGCAATAAGTTTAAACGTTCTTTTGCTTTTTAATTAATCATATCTAGTTATATGTATTAGTATATGTATATATGTATATGTACTAGTAATGATGTTTGTCTAGTAGTGTCCTCTTACTAGTGTAAGAGGTATACCGATTATATAGGTACTTGTAGTTGCAGAAGTGACCCACCAATACACATACATGGCCTTAGTACATAAGCTCCTGTTCATAAAATCACATGAAAGTTTGATGTATCCAAGTCATAAATATTGAGCGACGAAGGTTCGGGTGCAAGCCCTCAATATACATTAAAATTGCATAGCCACTTCCTATGGGCGTGTTATTAATAGCCCCAGCATAAACAACATCTTGTGCTTTATTGTAATAATACATATTATTAAAAGCTTTAATAATACTTTGCTCCGAAGATATTTTCAAAATATTTTATGAGATTTTATTAGTAATTTACGTTAGCTTTTGCTTATGTTCAAAGTTGTTTATTCATAAAAACTGTGTTACTAATAAACACAGATATCTGTTACAAGTGAAACAGCCTAACAATTAGCTGTGTCGAAAATAAAACCATGGACAGAATTCCAGCCCAAAGTGCCCGTGTCAAATCAAATTATACCTATTCGTTATAAATTAAACCGTGAGAATATGTATTTAGGAGGCATTGAAGAGGTATTTTTTTAGTTAAATTAGTGGCTGTGGTGCGGTGAGAGGCTGGCTTCCTCCCGGAGTAGTAATTATTTTGGCCCATAGATAGAACCGACGAATATTTACCAGTCGCGTCTTAATGCTGAATAATTTAAATATTTTTATTTAAATGTTATGTCATAATTGTTTCATAATTTTTTTTTCATTATCTTATTATTTAAATGTGTTGATTTATTTTGATGATTTCTGTTTGAGAAGGGGTACTTAAAGTATATTTAATTTTCTTTTACATTACGTTGCTTGTCAATATGCATTATGTTACTCTTAAGCGATAAGGTCGCCCATATTTTATACATATTATATTCCATTTAATTTATTTGTGTCTCTGTGATAAATAAAAACAATAAAGTGTGAATAAATTAAGAAATAGTACAGTAAATAACCTAATCATACTACTTCAATATACTTACTTATGGTCGTGAAATTCAGCCGTGTCTGATTTCTGTAAAGCGTATACTAATGTATTTTTGTTTCGCTTACCACAACATTTTCAATTACCACGCGTTGACTGATGGAAAATGCTACAAGGCATTAAGTTCGCCCTTTATAACCTTTAGTTTACAAGGAGTTTTAAATAAATAAATTAATGCGTAATTTTAAAACAGTACGCTATCTCTTATAGACTGTAGCGCGTAACCCATTGACCGGGTGCCCAAATATCGCGGAACAGGTCGCCGGTACACTTGTCCACACCCGTCGGGCGACTTGTGCTTGTGAGCGCTACCATGCCAATGTAGTGTGCTAGTGCTAGTCAATGTCTTGTCCCACTACTGTATTATTTATTCGATGACCCGTGTGGTGTAGTGGTTACCATGCAGGTCTGCCATGGGTTCGATCTGCGATGGGCCCTGGGTTCGATTCCCGGGAGGCATAAATGGCAAATGTAAATCATCACTTACATAATTTCTCTCTGTTCGCGGTTTGTTTGTGTGGGTAAGACACAGGGAATCCTAGTGTGGGGCTGTTTGAAGCGTTCTTTATTTATTTATTTTATCCCGCTGCTAAATGATATTCTGCTTAGCCCACAGGTAGAATGGCATAGAATGCTATTTAGCATTAAGCTCTCGTTTTGTAACGCAGTTTTATTTGGTACAATACAATTTGTAATTGATTTTTTATTTCTTTTTTAAATTATTTTGTTGTTACGTCGTTCAGAATTCTTTCAAAGTTGTGTCGTTCAGCTACGTTGACAGGGACCAGTTTGAAGACGCGTTCTCGTGATAAAAAGACAGGTGGTGAATTTTATTAGGGTCAGTTGAAATGTGTACTCTTGCCTTACTTTGTTTTACCATAAACGGTAAGTAGTTTAAAAAAAAAAACAGTGGTTGCTGTCAATTTCCTTTTTCTTTTTAAATGGTGAATGGAACGTGGTGATTTTGGATTCTTGGCAGTTTCACAAACCTTGCGAGCGAAACTATAAATAAAAAAAAAATTGCGATTTTTCTTTTTAAAAATTTACTTTTGCCTATTTTTAAAAGAAAAAATAGTGAAGGACTGTCTGTCGGATTACTTGATTAATAAGATTCATCATCAATTCGTCACATTCTCAATTAGAAAACGGTGTCCTGTCGAATAGGATGCCTCATTGTTAGCCATAGTTGGGCTATCAGCGTTTCTCACTTAGCTCTCATAGATTCTCAATAAATAAGTAGGTAAGTAGTTATGAAAACAATACACCAGCTTCGTAAACGTTAAAATAAAATGCATGTCAAATTTTACTAAAGTTTTGGTGGGGAATTTGTTTTACTTATTCCATTTATGTTCCCGATTCTTCCATAATCGTTTTTTTTTGTCTAAATCTATAGCTGCTTCGACCACCACACCCTGCTTCTCAATTGCAAATTTGAATTCTTTCATATAATGACTTTCCAAGTTTATTGTGGCCCGCGTGAGACTCTCACTGTGTGGAATCCAGTATATCTGGGTTAGGAGGACACGTGAATACTGGATATTCGGTTTTGCTAATAACCAGGGTCATCGTGTTATTGTCAACGCGAGTTTGTAAGCGATTCATATTTATCATTACCTCTATTGTAAAAGATACATAAATTACAAATCATAATAAATTCATTTTTACTAACGCCTAACAGACAGTTTTGTTCGCTTAATTATAATAATATTTTGATAGTAACTTTTGTACCTGAAAAGTTTGCTAGAATGTGTACTATACGAGTACATTCTAAAATCTCACTCGAAGTAAAATTACCTAGTTAGGCTTTACTATTAAATAGGAATTTGGTTAGGTTAGGATCGTGCTCTTGTGTAATAATATGATCATTTTATTGCTGGGACATGGTTTAAATTCAATTTCTATTTATCTTCTACTATTGCTGGTTTAAACCTAGCACTTTTTGACCATGAGTTTTTAAAGGCCATCAATAGCATTCTATGATACCTATATAATTAAATCAAGCAAAATTCGTGTTTCTACGCAAAATTCCGGGATTCAAATTGACTCTGAAAATTAATAGTAGAACACGCCTAGTTTGAAACTGTACATGTGGATGGCCGACGTATTATGATGTGGCCAGGCAGATCTCGAGGTGTCTAGCTCAACGATCGGCCCAACAACAACGACCGATGTTGACCTGTGACGTGTGTTGCGTCGCGTCTAAGTGTGTCACAGTGTCAACAAGTGGCCGGCGGTGTGATGCTCGTTGTGTCACACTTCGGTGGTTGCTGGCGCCCAACTTGAAATTTGTTAGTGCTTGCGTGAGCATAGAACTCATTTGAGTTTTACCACTGGCCGTTGACGTACATTTGTTTGAGCTAGAAAACTAAAATATGATATGTGTAAATTATGTTGTTTGAAAACTAAAAGATGATAACTGTAGCAGTCCCTCGACGGAACTAGGCTTGGATGAAGCTGATACTACTTATGTTTCCTTGGAAGGTCTGTCTCAGGAACTACTGGATCGATCTGAAAAATACTTTTAGTGTAAGATAGTCCATTTATCGAGGAAGGCTACACTATCAAGCGTTACGTTGCAATTCTTAACGCGGGTGAAACCGTGAGGCGAAGCTAGTTATTTTATATTTTTAAATTTTACTTTCGTGTCAGAAAGTAAAATTTACTGAAGATGATCTACGATTGAATAAACGAATGTAGACTTTGCACTAATTCTTAATCAGAACTTTATTTTGTATAAAAATTATGCATAAATAATTTAAGAATCAGCATATTTATAGCAAAAAAAAAAATGCAATGCGTAATAACGCTCTTAATTATTACACCATAAGGCACAATTATAATACGACTAGAAAATACCGTCGCACTTCCATTTCTATTGGCAAAATAAGCTTTCAAAAGAAAGTTACGTGAGCGCGGAGGCAAGTGTTACTTACTCTACGAAGTTTTCATTCATCAGATATCATCGATCTATACACGGATACTGATTTATATATTCTCAGTAACAAAGCAAGTGAAAACAACATTTAAAGAGTCACGGTCACTGTCAATACTCGGCGGGCAGTGCGCGGTTGGAGAGCGATTTCAATCACTTTCATCTAAGCCTTTGTACGGGGCGTAATGAACACGACAAAAAGATATTTGCATCTATGTGTTACATCTTTGTTTTTTTATGTCACTCATTGGTAAATTTTGAGCACCTTGTAAGAGAGTGCTTGTGCACACTGCTAGTTTTAAGCGATGCGATAATACTCACTAGGCAGTAGGTAAATAAATTTGTGTCAAGAAGCAAGGATATAGAAAATATTTTTTTTCGTTTTTATTGTTTTGTTAGTTACAATGGGCGGACTTAAATACCTTTGGTGGCCAGAAAATATTGGTAGGCGTCTGACAAAAATAAATGAAAGCAGCTAAACTTTTTTTAATCAAGTAGTGCAACTTGATTATAAAATAAAGGCACGTACTCGTATATATATCGTATAAATTATATAAACACGAGTACATCTATACTTCTATACTAATATTATAAAGAGGAAAGATTTCATTGTTTGTATTGAATAGGCTCCGAAACTACTGGACCGATTTGAAAAATTCTAAGTATATGATAGCTCCATTCACGAGGAAGGTTATAGGCTATCAAGCAATACGCTACTATTCTTAACGCGGGTGAAACCGCGTGGCAAAGCTAGTACAACATAACATACAGGGTGGTTTTACCCCCTCTTGTTGATACGTGGTGAGGTTTAAGACAAAAATTAAAAACACGTGTATATTATAATATAAAATATGGCGTTTTTTTTTAATTTTTATACAGGTATGGCTTGAAGTGGTATGCAGTTATCATGCGGAACCAGTTTTCTGTCGACCTGCAGCGTCGGCCCCATCAATCATACGTTCGATGGAGACATGTTATTTGATTACTCATCATTACCAGTTTTAAAACTCCCACGAGACTGCACTGTCTTATGTGAATGTAAAGTTCTGTGTACATTTTAAATATGCTGTAGATGAAAGCGAACTAAGCTGTAATAGTGGATCCCTTTATGTTGTAATTCACAGGAAAAAAGTATACGGAAAATCTACGGTATATTTTCCACTTCTATATAAATTTTTTATGTGTACGTAATTTTATGCTTTTAAGTCTTTGAGTATCCAAGGGATATAAATAAATTATCTAAGTTTTCGGTCCATGTAGATTTAATAAATAGATGTTTTATAATTTCGGGGGGACAGCGTAAATTACTCGTAAGATGTAACCTTTCAAAGTCACTCGACGTTGCGGTGTTAAAGGCTTTGAAGGCCATTGTTACGTGTACGTTCGCACGACGTAGGACCGTAGGCTTAGACGTAACGCTGGCTCACCAAGTTAACATACATGTAGGTAAGTCAAACACGTGTTGTAATGAGAGACAAGTAATTAACTGTTGCCAACTAATTTTGCATATGAAACGCCTTGGGGTGTATGTAAACTCACAGTTGCGCAATAAGCTTTTAATTAATACTGTTGATAATTAGATTTTTAAAGCGACGAAAGCTTGTTAAAGTTCAATTGTGTGCTAATATGAAGAGTGTATGAATGGAAAATGATAATTAAAGTAAAAACAAACACATTCTAACTATATAAAAAAATCGGTTTAGTTTGATAAGCGTATTTGTCGGAAATGACCACAGATTTAGAAAACGTTCCCTTTCGTTTATGGGTTCTTGCGTCGGGGGCTAAAATGAAAGTTTGTTTGTCTGTCTAGATGTTTGTTATCACGCAATACGTCTAAACGGATTAGAATGAAATTTGACACAGGGATAGTTAATAACCTAAATTAACTTGCTTTTTATCACGTACTTGAACGTGGTAAAAAGTAAGTTAATTAGGAATAGAAAGAAGCTTGTCAATAACCTGCATGATAGATACGTTCACATATTTTAATGAACGTATATTGGAACTTTTTGCTTGACGGTTTCATTCAGTCCATTCACGGCGTAACACCTACATAATAATATGTACGAGTACCTAGCCAGTTACTGCCATAACTCGCATCTATTACGGCACTGGAAAGTTTTAATTATTCGCCACCAATCCATTTCATTCATTACTACCGCGTTTGAGTTCCTTATTACCTCTTTAATCATCTATCGTATGTGCTGAGACTTAGGTTGCACCGTAGAAGACCAAACTGATGGTCACGTTACTGACTGTATAGTAATGGTTGTTCTGTCGTAAATTGTAATTTTATAATCTTGTATAATATTTATTTTAGCTCACAGATAATATTATTATAATCGATTGTTGTCAAATTACCGTTGATTTTATTAAGAAGGTGCCATTCAAGTATAACTTTTGACGATGTTACCTACGATGTTTAAGGTTATTTCTATTAAGCGTACTAGTACCTACTCAAGAAGGCATTGTTTTTATTTATTTAGCAACATTTGTCAGTTACTCTCTTGTAGTAAAGCACTTGGTTAAAACTAAACTTAGCATGAATTACATTCTAATGAAAGATTTAAGCTGTATTGATTGCTTGACTATGGACGACGAAAGTGTGATACGTAACATTACGAACGCCATTGTCCACCACTTCGTTATTTCACTATAATTAACACGGGCGGGTAAGCCTTCAGGCGGGAGATTGTTGCTAGACGGACAGACAGTCACTATCAGATCTACTTTATCTATAGTCTGTACCATAGAATTATTAAGTATACTGTGTTTTTACTCATAAATACGCTTCTTAAGGGCCCATTCAC
Organism: Noctuana stator; assembly: GCA_018231225.1. NCBI lineage: Eukaryota > Metazoa > Arthropoda > Insecta > Lepidoptera > Hesperiidae > Noctuana > Noctuana stator. Next base: position 16,087 of record DWQK01001211.1, read on the forward strand.
ACCGGAATGGGAAAGACCGGAAGCGGCCGGCAGTATCGCTACAAGGCGTGTGTGACCGCGCGGCCTTCTCGAGCATTTCAAGCGAATTTGGCCTCTAAGTATAAGATAAAGTAGATAAAATTTAAATTGTTTCATAATAAAAGTAGCCGCCGCGCCGCTGCTCTCCCGGTGGGGAGTGACCGTAACAGTAATTAGGCCGCCCAGTAACACCTAGGCTGGTTAAATTTAGGCGTACAGTTCCGGTACGAGCCGTTTTGGAAGCACCTTTAATAATAATTTTTTTATAATTTTTTCTGTGTTTCATAAAAATATCGGGGAAGGAAAACATCGTGATAAACTCTTGC
>DWQK01001212.1:0-16422 GCA_018231225.1 Noctuana stator
TTATATAATTATTCTTCTGATATGTTTTTAAGGTTTAACTTATTACTATTTATTCTATTTACTGGGAGATATTACTAATATGTAACAATAGTGGTTGCTGATTATTTTGGAGCGCTACTGGTGTTTGAGCCGTACTCAAATAATAAAAAACTATAACTACTTACGATACAAATCCACTCGAATCTCCACTCTTTGCGGTTGTGCTAGCTTCGTGTTGTCAGCTGTGCAAGTGTACACTGAGGAGAGGTGACTTCTTGTAGCGTTTCTGATGTGTAGCTTCAAGGACCTGGGATCGACAGTCTCTTCGAGATTTCCGCCGGCTCGGCCGGTGAGGACTTTATTTTCTTGCAGCCATTATATTCGGGGTGCTGGTACTCCTACACATTGTATCAAAAATAATAAAGCCGTTACAAGATGAATGTCAATTGTAAGCATTGTTAAATAAAATTTTCACTTGTGCTCACTATCCGGCTTAAGCTATACTGAATAATTTGTTCATAACCTGTAATTTATACACTTGATTTTAAAGGAGTGCCGAGAGTTTTTTCCGCTGACTTTTTTCTGCCGACCTACTTTAGCCAGTAGGGTGCCTAAAGCCGATGTATGTACCGAATTATTTGACGTTCATCCAGTGTGTACCATATGATGAATAAAAACTTTTGAATTTTGAATTATTCCAAAAATATGACAAAACGTTCCATTTTTAAATAAAACTAGCTTCCTACCAATCTCTTCGAACAAAACTAGTCATTGAATTTACAAACGTTTACGAACTTTTGCTAAAGCTAGATTTATTCAAAAAATTCGAAATTCTCGTTTGCTTCCAACAAAGAGCTTCTATTTTCGTATTGTGAACGTTTGAGGGAATACATTCTAAAAGGTTATTCTTCTTATTCCGTGACCGGATAGAATATAACTAAGCTACGTTATTACAAGATAGATCTACTTTAATGTAGTTGTAATTTCTATGTTTTTTCCTTTACAAATTGAGATAGCATGTGTTTGGGAACCCTTACATTACAAAAAATAACAAAAATCATATTCCTCAGTGGGAAGACACGCAACAACAATACTGCATTACTATACAAGCTCCGCGCAGAAATTGTCGATAGGTAGCAGGATAGGTAGGATTGGGCAGCAGCAACACGAGGGCTAACAGCTGCTCTGACCCGTGGCACAATCTTAGAAATTCATAATTAAACTGAGAATTTGGCTCGCTTGCCTTTAGAAAAAATCTAAAAAAAAAGTTTCTAAAATAAAGTGATATAACCAAAATTGCACATCAAATTTGCCCTTTGGTAACATACACTTTTCTGCTGTTATCGTAACATTATAATATACATAACTTTATAATTGTTAAAGCACATAAAAAGTTAATAACTTTTAAATTTAAATTTAATATTCATCTTTTTCAAACCTCCAAATAAATTTACATAACACTGTTACAAGTTAGGTTCGTTCTGTAATTTCTGAAAGATTATTCGGAGACCTGTTTGAATCCATCGTAACCCTGTTCGATCGATGTTCATAATTAGTTTCCAACTATTCAAAGTTTTTATATAAAAACTTTATGCGACTGATTTATTAACGTTGCAAAAAGTGTTTGTTAACAATATTAAATGTTATCAATTGTTGTTTTTTAAAAATAATATTAATGTAATGTTTTAAATTTATACGTATTTACCGAACATTAAAATATTTACCTCTAGTGGTGGTGCAAATAAGAGTGAATTAGTTTCCCTCCTTATATGGGCCGGCGACACTGCCTATCACTTTGCCGAACTCATCGAAGATGGTCGGCTTTCCCGAGAGTTCTATGGAAAAAAATCACATAACAACTCTTCGAATAACTAAAAAAATCTCAAATTCACTTACAACTAACTTCGGGTATTGCTTGATGCCTTATTTCTTACGGGTAACGTATAATTACATAATTTTTATTTTAATACACATTCTCTACATCGACATAATGCGGTTGTGAAACACTAAAAAATCTGAAATTGCAAATTTGCCTATATTTTTAAATCGAACAAGCACCCATGAGTAAGTATGTAGATCGCCTGATGTTAAATGATTACGGTAATGGCCATGTAAGTGTCGTGCAACCTCTGGGTGTGTACTCTGCTATTCGTGCTTTTTTAAAACAAGTATAGCAATATATTTGTTTAAAATTTATTACATATTATTAGAAGCTTGAAATATAAAAGTTCAAATCAAATATTTTGGGTACCATGCCTCATGCGGGCATATTAGACGAAGAAGGCGGTAAATATGGGTTTTATTTTTTATTTTATTTATTTTTTTAATTATTTTTTTTGTGTATAAATTTTAATTAGAATAAATATGAATAGGTACTCTCAAAAGTCATACTATTAAAAATTATGTTCAGATTTCTGTAGGAAAAATATTTTGTTAGTAAAAATTTTTTTGTAAAACACGAACAACGAACATTCAGCAACAACATCTATAACCCCTGGACTGTACGATGCCTTACAAATTAATATTTGCCACACTCATTGTTCTGCGCTCCGAAATAATATGTGTGAAAATAAAAACGTATGTACCTACCTACGGTTCGCTGATATGTAATATAATTTATGATACTATGATTGTATGTATGAAAGTAAGCAGTAGATAGAAACATTGTTTCCTTTGAGATCCTTTGACTATTGAAGTCACTGTAGATATAAAATTAATGTATAACTACACGAAAACTACAAATAAATAGATTTGCTCGTTGTATTGCACGTTACTAAAGAAGGGTCCAGAATGGTATAAAAAGACGACAAGCGGATGAGATTGTCACACCTCCGATAGTGTTCATCTTCACGATGAAATAAGACAGTGAATTTCCATACAAAACACAATTATTTTTCCACGGCATTACCTTACCTAACATCTACAAAAATACTTCAAAACACTCTTTCTTCTTACTCTTCAACCGAGCTGAACCCATATAAATCGTAAAAAGCAATTTATTTATGGTGCTGGATGTTTTTGGCCAATTATTGCTTTTTTGCTTCGCCGATTCTATATTCGGAAAAATGTGACTAAATACTGTGCTAATTTGGTTATTCCACGTCGAAACAGCCTTACTCACAATAGAAGATTTACGTAATAGAGAAGTTTATCACCTTAGGTAAATTTTTACCCACCTATTCGCTATATACTCGTACGTACACGCGTAAGGAAGATCAATTTTCTTTCATCGCCAAAAATAAAATAAAAATTGGTTCAGTAATGAGAGGCACATCCACGAGAATATGATGATAATTGAAAGCGCCGAATAAAAGTAGCAGGGCTGGGTTACGACCCATTCAAACATGAAATAACTGGGTCTCACCTGGACGAAACGCCCTTGCTCTATTTAAATTTCAGAGGTAATAAACTGAAATTATGAATATCGCAATATTCCTTGAGCTTTTGAAATGGTTATAATAATATACATTATCATAGATTAGATTTAATAATCAAAAAAACTAGTTGTACTTTATACGGCCAATAAATAACTTTGGAAACAAAGTTCTTCATTGTGAGACAAGGTCTGAGGCTCTTTGCCGGTTTGTAGGATTTTACACTGGTTTGGTCTAAGTTTGGCCAAGCATTGGGGCAACGTGGTGGAAGCAACTTGGTCCTCTATTGTGTGGAGAGACTTCGTCTTTAACCCAACAAGTTATGCGTAGTTAAAGTTTGTAGTCATAATTTACCAACTAATAAGCCTACATTTAGTTCCTACTATTTTATGTGTAGTATACCTAAATATGTTTACCATCGTTGCGTTTACGGCATGACGTAATAATTGTAACAGCAGGGGCCGTTCGAAGTAGGCTGGAGGGGAAATTAAAATTTTATCGTCACTGCAGGATTTATCTGATCATGTTTAAGTGAAGCACGCTTCCCGCCCAATTTTATCATCATTTCATTTTTATGTCCGGCTAAATAACCTGACTATAATATTTTTTTTACATAAAGGAAGCCCGTAAGCTTTCAAGGATTTGAGTTTGTAAGCAGTTAGCGCTTACTTTAGTGTTAGTAATCACTTTAATTTAAAAATATTGAATAGAATAACTTCATTGAAGTATTATTACATTGCAATACAGACAAAGACATAAAAAATAGAGAAAAATATAATAATGGAAAGGTGTTGCAGTGACTGCATTGGTTGCATTGACCACTAAACATTCGTGCTTAAATTAACGTTAACATCGTTCTGGTTTATTAGACAGAAATCAAACACGTACTAACCGATTACATTTGGATGTAAGCTTGTTTGTAGCTTTGGAGCTATCTGGTAATTCTTCGTCGGTGATAGCGAAAAGTCAACCCTACATCTATATACAGCACGGTCCTTGGGCTGCACGCTCTGAATATGTAGCACAGAGTTGGGGGAATTCGTCCACTGCACACGCCCTATAATATCATCATCCAGTCAATACGCTGAAGGCCCCAGAATTCGCCCATCGTAACTGTGGACAAAACAACAATGTCATTAAATGGGTAATTCAAACATGTCAGGGATTGCTCGATATCGATATCGATATCGACATCTTGAGTCAAGTTCGATTTCGAACTAACTTTTGAGGTTCGACGAGGTCTTATAATTGGCCCTTATTAATTAACACAAGTTCAGCACAAGGGTCATCCTTTCAAGATATTGAATCGTTGCGTTCCGTGTACAAACTTCTTATAAGAATGACTGATATTGAAATTAAAACTAGACATATAATTTTAAAGTAATTTGGCTATATGGGTCTGATACCTCAGTTTTGGAAAAGGGAGCTCTTGCTCAATACGTTTGAGAATCATTGTTATAGAGTGTTTCGTGGAGAGTACTCTGTACAACGTATAACGTAGACAAAGTGATTGCTTATGTGATAAATAAAAACATCTCTTGAACTGACTTCGCTTTAATATTATTCTTCCTATTTTAGACAAGCATAACACTACTTATATCAACTACTTAACTATTTGCCACTATTTCGGCAGAGTAATCGCCTTTTATTTTAGATGACGATCTGAAGGTGGTTGTCTAGTGATCGCCTGTTTTATAGCCACATTCATAATTTACCTTCAGTAAACACGATATTAATATTGTAACATTCTAACTATGATATACCCTCAAGTTATAACACTTATAAGCAATGTTTAAATCAATAAATTTTGGTTTTGAAATTCTCAAACGAAAATTAGCATGACGATTTATTATGTAATTCTTAATCCAACGATTTAATCCCCAGAACGACGTTTGTTAAGCAAGACAATATAAGCATTCAGGATTTATTCAAATTCAGTCAATTTAAATGTAGTTACCAACATCCAATACATAGTTGATTTGCTTTTGATTGAAGTCTGCAAGCTGAGGCAGGATCGTAGGGTCTCTTATTTGCATAGTCCACATCGTAAAGTTGAAAGTGTTGAAACAGGGCAGATAGCCGACTGTTTAATATTAAAATATATTATTTCCGGTAACAGTTACTGAATATTTCAATTGCGGCTTAAAGTTACTCAATCACAAACTTTATAGTAAATAAGACTGAAGTGACTGAAGTTCTAAATAAACTAGAGCGCTTCCAAAATTAATGTAATCAGTTCATTTCAACTTACGCAATTATAACCATTTTTCACTGTATCACAGCCAGCTTAAATGGCTTTCAATTCTTATAAGGGGATCACTAGAATCATTTTCCCTATGTACTTTATACGATTTTAAAAAATCCCGTGTCTCCTCACTCCGTACTTCTGCGATGCTGTTTCCTGGGCTCCACTGAAAATCAGCGGTGTGGTTTCCAGGCTGCAGCATTTACTCGTAGCTGAGGGAGTCTTTATGAACAGGAGAATGCAGTAGGTACACTATCCATAATATAATATAATTATTATTACGAGTATATGTATACCTTTGTATTACATTATTTATCTATATATAAAATTCTCCTGTCACGGTGTGCATAATTGAACTCCTCCGAAACGGCTCGACCGATTCCCATGTTTTAAACAAAAACCTTTAATAATAATATTCATAATTTAATCTCTGTATTAATATATAAGTTATTGAGCCTATAGATTATTAGCAACTGTTTACAGCCGATGTAGTCACCATACCAAGTGGTAAAAGCCCTTTGGCACAATTTGGTAGTCAAAGGGCGGCATCTGAAAAATGTTAGCCAATTTCAGTGGCTGTGTCGCGATTGTTAACATTCTTTAGTAAATGACTTTTATTCTAAAACGAGCTCGAAAAATGAAGAATATAAAGCCAATTCCTAATAACTTTTATTTAGAATTTCATTTTCCGGTCACATGTAAACATATTTACAGACTTCAAAAAGGACGAGGATTTTCTATGTCAGGCTGTAGCTATGTATTTTTTCTTTCCTTTTTGTCATGTATGTTTGCCGATCTCCGTCGTTTGTGCTTTTTGTATTTTGTATGTATTTTTTTGTGCGAAAAGGCATTCTTTTTTTAGATACCAAAAGCTCTTAAAAGTCTAAATGTTAAGTTTTAAATGAGGATTATCTTTAAAATCATTACGCTTACAAAATGCATTAGTAGATTAATATATGTTTTTGTTTCAAATTATTTTTTGCATAGGTATTAGGTATATTACTTTCATCAGCTAAGTTGATATGGGCACATTTTATTTCGTTGCAAACTTCGCATCTTGTTGTTAGCGGTGCGTTCCACTAGAGATCCTGAAGGCGGTTTTAGTGCGGTAAAAATCCCACATAATCCTGCATCATTCCTACCTCCTTTTTCTCTCCCGTCAAAAAAGATATAAGTACTAAGGTACTGGAACCAAAAAGATTACCTACTAAAGGTACGTAGGTAGGTAGTTATGTAGGTACATTTATTTTATAAGTTAAAAAATAATAGTAAGTATTCAAGATTCCTACTCACGAGATTGAATATAAACATGTTAGTAGGTACTTTGTTCACAAAGATGGAGCAAAAGGAAGGAAAAAGCATCGTCGAGACACGACAGACCTTTTACATTTCGGTACAAGGAATCTGCTTACGTACCTACTCGTATACGAAATTCGAATAGAAGCCAATTTTCGTAACGCTTTCATGTCTGTTTACATTGACTATTTCACCACAATTCTTTATTAGATAATTTTATAAAACTGAAATTTTGTTTTAGGAGTAAATATGAATAGGCTCGATTATTAACGAATACGATGGAACAAAAGAAGAGGCTTCTCGGCAAAGCATAATAATAAATACTTTATTTTTAAGGAATAATAATAATGTTACATCGTTAAAAACTTTCAAATAATCTTTAACTTGATTGTAACCGACAAAAGACTTTATTAAAATAAAAGTAATGTATATTAATAAAAATGAATCGCCGAAATGTTTGTGCGCGCAAAACTTCAGAATGACTGCACCAAATTGGTTAATTACTTTTTTGTTGTGTTTTGTTGACAAGGTTTCCTTGAAAACAAATTTGAAAAAATTAAAAGGAAAAGTGACAATTTGGGTTAACGAATCTCCATATAAAAGTGCAGTAAGGACACAGAATTGACAGATTGATGTTCAGGTACTTGCATTTAAATTTGTTACATCAAAAAACAGGTGTATAAATTCATTAGAACACCCGTGCGATTGTGTTGCTATTGATTTAGGCCAGTACTACACAAACTAGATCGAGGTTCATTTAATTGGCTTAGAATCAACATGTTTCCAATCTCATTCATTGTACAAGCTTTACTTATTATTCGTTGATGAGTTCCCCAATTGTTGGTATATTATTGACCGCGCAATATTAACATGTTAAGTCCGATTATAATGGGTTAGAAAGCAGAAATATTATTACTAAAAACAATTATTATAGACATTCTTTATAAGGTTGTTATTTAAGTTTAAGCTCTACCGACCAGTAACAGTTTTTTACCACGTAGCAGCGAAAGAACATAGTCTATTAATCTCTTTTTTCTATTAACTTGGTAATTTTCGACTGAAAATCTACCGTGTGGACAGCCGGCTGAATGTGCGTTAAAAAGCGTTTACAAAAAAAACGTACAGGAAAATACCATGTGAACCCAGGCTTATAGTATGATTTGTTAAATATAACATTATCGTTGTAATCACATGTAAATCAGAAGCTTGTAGAAATAAAGTCATATGCTATTAACAAAGGTGAGTAGAGATGTCTTTGAATAATTTGTATGTAAATAAGGCCTAACGTGTGTTGAACTTAATTGTCTACTATTCGAAATGCTCCTGCTGCTATGTTTGTTGTTACAATACCCATAAATCAATGTTATAGTCGTAAGTTAAGGATATTTTTACACTTTAAAGCCAATCCAAGAACCGAACCCCAAGAACACATCAAAGATTAATTATTATTAATTAGTGCATAAACCCAAGGATATTACAAAGTTTTAGTAATGCCGACAGCTCGTCTAGTTAATGTTAAACTATTCCCCCTTTGCAAATACATCGCTTTCTCAGAAGTATCTAAATTGTTAATTAATACTGCGTCACGCCAGTTATGAACTTTGTCGCTTTAGGAGGCTCTCTAAAGGTTCATTTACTATGCTACTTAATTCCATGTGATGCGGTAACTTTCTGGTCGGTTGTACATAATTTTTTGTGTACTGGTGCCTACTACCCATATACTAGTATCTGAGCCTTGTCTACATGGCATTTACTAGAGAAGGCAGTGCTATTACGTCATAATTATAGTCAATATCGAAATATCAAATACACCCAAAATTTAAGAACCTTTTCATTTAACTTTACTTTTTATCGGCTTTTGTTGCCCAACATAAAACCTCCATCTTTTTGAATTTGGTAAAATTAGATAAAAAACACTGCAAAAAAATTATATAATAATAATGATATTGTATATACTTAATATACCACAATATAACGATAGGACATGATAATATTTTAAAAAATATTCAATACAAATTATTAAGTGTTATTATACTGTGTTAAAATCGTATGCACCTCCCAATTAAAGCGCGATTCTTAGAATACTCTCTTAAATCGCAAAGTAGCTACAAGCGAAACTTACTTGAAAATTCAAGGATCTGCGATGCGAAGGGCCCGGTTACGAGCACAATAGTGAAGAGCGACAGCAAAGTATGAGTGTACACGAGCAAGAACATCTTGTTACCCGTTCGTACACATTTCACACAAGTCCAATTTCAAAGGAAGTGCGCGATGCGAATTGGTTATGCGTATCGTAAATAAATTTTAGATACGCAAACCGTATTCATCAGTTCAGCCCCGATCTGAAACAAACAGAACCAAATATTAAACAACGGACGTTACGAAACGGTTCGCATTTATTTAAGAAAGTTCATTCAAAGTCTCAAGTCCAATTTAATTTTGAAAGCGACTAATACCTACCGCCTTGTTCTTAATCAGTTTTAGCCCATGACTTGAACGTGTGGGAAATGACTTTTTATAGCTTAAAATAATTACCGAGAATAGGAATTCTTATTCAAGGTAAGTTTGTTACGTCAATCAGCAAGCAGACGTAAATCTACGTATCTACGTATACGTAGGTATAATAAGAGTATTTAAACGACGAATTTATGAAACTACTACTCCAATGACAGTATTTTTGTCTAAGCGAAAAAACAGAAATTGGGATAGATTCAGCGAAATCGATAACGAATTTATCAATTCGACGCCTCTCTATAACTTTAGATATTAATTTACAAAGCCAAATCCCTTTTCTAATAGTCAATTGAGATTGACATAAAGTAACTATTCCTTTATATTTGCTAAAACCTTTAATTATTCGACGTCTGACAGCTGTAACTGAACAGGATAAACAAACGCTCAAATTTTAATGAACAGCACCCAATAATATTTTGATGGAATGGATAATGAGAATCAGATAATCTCCGCTCGATGTCGGAATCACGCGGCGTAAAATTTAAATAATACTGCCAGCTGGCTCACGCGAATTATATATATATTTCTCGGATTATGTCTATACTAATATTATAAAGAGGAAAGATTTGATTGTTTGTTTGTTTGTATTGAATAGGTCCGAAACTTGGACTGATTTTAAAAATTCTTTTTGTATATGATAGCTACATATATGAGAAAGGTTACGTTACTATTCCTAACGCTGGTGAAACGCGTGGCAAAGCTAGTCAACAATAAAAATATGTTAAAAAATATGTTACAAAAATGTGTTATAAAATATAGCAAAGATACTATAAAACAAAGAATTTAAAGATTTAAAGAATTTAAATAGTTATATATTTAGCTTATTTACAGCACACATTTTTAACGAACATGCAGGTCAGCTGATGCTAGGTGGGCAATACAGCCCACGGGCACTTACGTCCCACCTCAAATAAGAGGAAGTCCTATCTGATGTAAATCAGCTTTGCTACACGTGAGGAATGAGTTGGTCGCTTCAAACTAAGTGTCTCCGACATCTCTAACCAGTTTGCTTGTCAGCGCGCTATGACGAGGGCGGAGGCGATACCTCACAGGGCGAACAAGCGCGGCTTACATGTACTTGCTCCTTACCCCCCGTTACAGTATAACCTAAATATTTTATGCGAAAAACATTGATATTATTTAAAACGAAACAAATGTCGATACCAGTTTAATGTAGTTGATTAGTATTCAATCACTAGACTATATAGACTAACAATACATATTTTAACATTTTAGGTTACAAAGATATTGTATGTTAGTCTGTAAGGTATTTATTATGTATGAGCCTTGTTGCTTGAAGTTAAGACATTATTATTAATACATGTTGCGTAACCCCCAAAAGATCCAAACCGACCATATTAAAATAAATATTTTCGCATCAATTCTCAGTACCGGGATGACAGAGTTTAGCTCGCCTAGAGCATTTATTTATATCCATTAGGCCCACTCAAAGTTAGGTCGGTATTTTATTTAAATGAATAGAATTGACATCTTATTATCTGCCATGACATCTTATTCCATCACCATAACAACGGAAAATGTAAAAAAGACAGATAATAGTTACAAGACAATGTGAGCGGCTCACCACATATATTTTAGCAGTTTTTCATTGTCTCAAAATACGGATAAAACGATTTTCTAAAAATGCTACCTAGATCGTTTTATCGCCCTCGTAATCCCTCGAAAATCATTAAAGCGGTTGCAGAAATTCAGATTAATAGGTAGATATACAACAATTGCTCGTTTACAGGTATTACAGGATAAATTAAAGGAATTCGATAGATAAGATTGATTGAGTGCAATCATTTTTTTTCACACTTACTGGCTTATGTAGACGGTGATGTACCCGAGCAATAAAATATAGGCAATATATATTGCCTGACGTAAAAAAAAACATTTTGTAGTTAACAAAGGAATAAATAATTTTTCAATATTTCTTTATGTCTACATTATGCCATGCCATTGATACCTATGCCAGTGATCGTTAGTTATGTTTATTTCCGGTCTGTTTGTTTGTGTATGTCCATAGTGTCCATGAGTGTGTTTGTTTTATTTATATTTATTGTATTTCTTTGGATTACGGCATTTTCGAGCTCACAGTCGTGATGTAAGGAAAGATATTATATATTCCTTCAACAGCAACATAACTCGTAAACTTTGAAGAACTCAATGTAGTAATCCGGATTTACGGTGACCCCATTTACTCTGTATGACACTTCAACATCCCTTCTCAAATAGAAACAACGGTGAAATGTATTTGATGGGTCAGACCCTTTTTACGACCGATTCTTTGGGCAGTTTCAGACCTTGAGTTTCTAAAACATGAAGTCCTCGTTATCACAAATTAGATAACGATAACGATAACGATAGAAAAAATACAAATAATAGAGAGACAGTAGGAAACATAGAGTAGGTATTAGGTATAATTATATGTACCTATCTGTTATATATTGTTGTACTATAAAAGCTTGATTTAATGTTTTAGAAAAGTTTTTTAACAGCCGAAAAGTTAAAAATAAACAATTGAATGAAAAAAATTACCAGTTAAAATTATTTGCGTATTGTGTTCCATTCATGTAAACGACACAACGATGAACGCTGAATGGCGCTGCAAACTCCAATTACAATGGAAACAACTCTGAAGTACATTACATATGGGTACGCGATTCATTTGCCTTAATGGCATACGATACAGGGGTTTTCAAGCTATTCACGGCGTAACACTTTTTGTGTGCTCTCTCACAATTTTGCTGAAAATTTCTTGCAAGCTTTTCGGTATCCCCTTGTTTTGTATACAAACAACCTTTTGTATACAAAGACAGAATTTACATTTACACGTATCCGCACTTGCACCTGCACCGCCTCAACTCTGCTGAGGCAACATTTGCTGAGGCGCAGTGTTCACTCTAGAAGCCGTTTACTCCAACGACTGCCACTTCAGCTTGCCAACCTTATGAGCTATCAGTGATTTTGGTCCTCTTACGAATATCTTCGTTTTGAGTGGACTTTACGACTAAGAAACCGACATAAAGTCGCTCACAAAAAAAAATCTACACTTCGTAATATTCAACGTTTATTAAATTAATAAATTTACTAAGCTTAGAATGGGCTTGTCAATAAACTGAAGAGCAATAAACAACTTCGTTAACTAAAGGCGGCATGGAGGCTTTACGGTCGACCGAATATACACCAAGGTTGACCTGATTTAGGTAATTAAATTTTGGCGTACTCACTCAGATTTTGTGAAGAAATATTTTGTTTAAATCATGATGCAAGCGCTAAACATAAACTGTATTTTTCGTATATCATAAAGACAAAGTACCTTATGTATGTGATGCACATAGGTTCCTGATTTAGAAATCTTCAGATATCCCTTTAAAGAATGTTAAGTTAAAGTGTGTATGAGTCAATGTCTGTCAATGTAATCATTTTAGACTGATAGTGTCCGTAGATTAAAAAAATTAGATATGCATGTACATAAATACCTGCCTAGAGAGAAAACGAAGAATTTATAGTAACCAAGACACAACGTAAAGTGGCTAAATTTAATTCGGTAGTCGGTTTTAGAAGATAGGTTACCTATATCTGAACATTCTGCTATAGTCAGCATACCTTTGGACGTCAACGATTACGTAAAGACGGTTAGCAGGCTCGCTGTGCGACCGACCGCATACATTTTGAGGTTAACCCAAATTGCTTAATGAAATTCTAGTTACTACCTTTAGTTTTGTACGGGAATGCTTAGAAGTGGGCAGATTTATAATCCTGATAGTTGATTCGCAGACATCGTACTGCAATTGAGTTATTATGTACCTAGGTACTTAATATAATTTTAACTCTAAATTACTTTAAAATACGTGGCTTTATTTGAAATGGATACGTTACGAGGATGTTACATTACTTACACATGGTAGTACAAAAATTGGTCTAAAGTTGCTTGGGTCTGTAGTACTACTTGTTTCAAACAGTGGTATCACTTTGAGGTTTCAACACTTGATGAGGTTCAACTACTCCTAACAGACTATTTAATATAAACGTGGGTTCACCATGTTTATGATTTAAGCTTTTAAGCATGGGGCCAAGCCACCAAAAGTATATTATGAGTATTGATATACACTACGTGTGATGCGCCAATCGTGGAATTATGCGTGGATGGTGAACCGATTTCAAGCTAAAGAGAAATAAATAATTGAAACTTCACAGTTTGTGGCTAATGCACACGCTTGGACTATAGACTGAAAAGTGGCAAACCGTTTTGACCGTAGCTAATAAATTGAGTAAATGGTTAAAACTAAAAAAAAAAAAATACTTATTTGAAAATAGATTATGGCAATATGGATTGAGTGTTAAACCTATTCCGTCGTGGTGAAAGAGCGTTTTAGACGTATTTGAAGTTCGAAACTAATTTTCGGTGTTAGTCGGTGTTACCCACAATCTAAGTTACGTTAACTGTGAAACTTCGTTAACTTTCGACATCAAACACCAAACACTGTTTGTTATAGTTTCTTTTGAACAGAAAACAAAACCTAAAATTTATACCAATTAAACTTCCAGAACATTGTGAAATGAAAGACCAGGTGTTCTGGTAGCTTTATCTATTTAATAAAATATAAGTATTTATAGGTTTATTGGGTTTATATTCCAGCGGCACACATCAACTACTTTTTTATATAGTGCATTTTAAACAATGAATGTCAGTAGCGTTAAAAAAGCTTTACTTAAAATGAAAATTAAATAATTAATGTTAAATTAATTGTCACTTGTCTTCGGCGAAGGAAAACATCATCACGAAACCTGCATGCGTTAGAGTTCTCCATAAAAGTTTTAAAAAGTCATGTGCCATTCAGAAGAGATACTTGTAGGAGCCGTGTCGAGCAGTGGGCTAGTACTGAAGAAAATCACACGAGTTATAATGCTTTACTTACCGCGTGTTATGGTGTGACCAGGCCGGTACGATGTTATTCATCACATTGATCTGTGGATGATTGTTTTGACTAAATTGTTAAATTCGTAAACACTTTACTGACATACCTATCTACCATGAGCGCCAAAATTTAAAAGATTTAAGAAGACAGAACTTTTCGTAGTTTACGTACTCAGGGAAGGACGCCAGATTCCCTGGTGATACCCTTAACTTTCAATATTTTAAAGTACAGTGATGTACTCGGATATCGAACCTTATCATATTTATTTAGAACTGTTCGAGTAAAACCTTTATTGCTATACGTAACTATCGCTTACTAGGACAAAACAAACAACAATATTATTGCGCACCAAAAATTCCGACGAAAATCTTTTTAAAAACATTCATACTTACAATATACGATAATAAACTTCCCTCGTCCATCATCTAACACATCATACAATACACTCAGCAAATCACCTTGAAAAACTTATTGAAACACCTGCACTACACTGACTTATACACTACTTACTTATTTACGCGAACGCTTTCGCATAATTTTCATACGACATCCTACTTTTTATGTAAAGTAAGGTAAACATCGTTATTAATAAATGTCTTTACAACCGATGCAAACGCCGGTTGTACGGTTGCCGGTTGTACGCCGGTAGGTATCTATAGGTGTATCGGTGTATCTTACAGGTCCCTATTGCGCTTGCGTAAAACAAAGTGAATCTTCAGACCCACAGACTTATTTCGAGTTAAATAATATATCAACTTTTATACGACCCTCTGTATTAAACGGCTCTCATAATAAAATATTCGGTCTCTGAAGTCGCGTAGGAAAAGTTTTACGGAACGGTTCCTTAAAATTTATTTACTAAGCAATTAATGTTTCAATAAATTATTCAGTATGATGACTTAGTTTTCTTAGATGACAATGTTTTGAGATTTTTGAACTTGATCTTTGCATAATTATTTTTAATGAGATTCAAATTAGTTCCGTAAGTCCTTGTCTATATTGCCTATATGTGAAAGGTTTTGTTTGAGGCATGCTGTAGACCTCAAATTTGCCATTTTACAACCATTGTGACTTACGACACCATACTATTATGACTAGTCAATGGTTCACTTAAATTAAAAGTATTTTGAAAGATTATTAAACATTCGCTTATTGTTATTTACTGTACACGATTACCAAATTTTAAAATGTTACACGCTGTTTACAATCTGTAGGAAAACCTTAATAACCTCTTTCGATTATTAGATAACAAAATCAATATGTATGAATAAAATTGTGAGGTTGAGATGTACAAATTACAAATATTCAAACTGAGAACAATTGTCAGGATGTCATGATTGAATTTACTAATATATAACTTGTATAAACAATTACAAATCATAATAATAAAAAAAATCAAAATATCATAGATGTGTCATGTAACAATAATTTATTATATTAGATATATTATAATATAAACTGGAATGGAACAAACGCACACGCAAACACACACGCACACCCGCACAAACGCACACGCACACACGCACACGCACACACGCACACACACACGCACACGCACACACGCACAAACACACACACACGCGCGCTCGCACTCACACACGTGCGCGCGCACACATACACACAAACCGCGTTTACTCACAATCTCGCGTCATCCAACCAGCACTTAGCCAAAGTATTGCCTAAACCCTGTTCATATTTACCAGAGTAAACAGACCCTTGTTCAATTTTGAAATAATAGGTTGATGGCAATAATTACTTCCATACTTTACACATGCAATTCAGGGATCATAGGCGCGTGCAGAAAGTGAATATAGATAATCACTTGTGATTAAATCTGATAAAATTTATTGATTAACTAGCTGTGCCCCGCGGTGTCACCCGCGTTATAATTTAACGTAATTTTTCTAAAATAAAAGTAGTGTTTAAGGTATACGAAGCGTCGTGAGCTATACTGGCTATTGTCTATTTATATTAAGAAGAAATACAGAGTTCTATGGTTGCTTGGTAACAGAAGAACTGTATTGTCACTAGCCATGTCAATATAGGAAATTGTTGTTGTTCAATATATATTATAATAAAGTGTGTTATG
>DWQK01001213.1:0-16418 GCA_018231225.1 Noctuana stator
AAGAAAAGAAAGAAAACTCTAAATCCATCGTTTACTGTCTGTTTCAAAAAACTATTTATATGTTTTTTGAAAAATCTTTTGTAACTATCTTATTTTTATAACATTTAAAAATTCGTATTTTTTTTTAATATTTATAAAAAAACAAGTTAAAATTCATTTTTAAACGCGAATATTTGCAAAGTAAGAGAATCATTAACCCAAGCAGTCTACGGTACAGTTCATATCTACAGCCTACTTCCGTTCAAAGGGTCATATAGATACACTGCAACCCTTAATGGAATGCTTCCGGTAGCAGTAATTACGGTTACATTTTTGCCTTTCAAACAAGAACCCACTGATGCGTGCGGCGTAGCTGAAGGAGATAAGAAATGCTAATTATTTAACCTTGTATGATTTAATCTGTAGTCGCAGTTATTATGCTAATAAACCAATTTAAGATTAAAAAAATATTTAAAGACAAAAAAACCAATCTGGGCCCAATCATTTCTCTGGCTTTATAAGACGTACATTATGTATATAAATTAGTTTTCAAAAAATATTGCTTGTTAGCAATTTTTCCAAATTTCAGACAAGCAAGTTTTTGTCTTTATTTCTTTAGCTAAACATTTGTTTAAATTTTAAATATTGGCGTTGTAAAAAAGTATGATGTTGAAAAAAAAGTTTTATCGCACATAAACAATTGAGAGTCCAAAAAATGTATACTGTAACTATTTACGCCTAGATTATATCCCGAAAACCAACAATCAATTTCATTAAATAAAAAATCCCATTAATTAAAGCAAACAAAGCTGTTACAGTCAGAAAATAGGCACAATAGAGAATAAAAAGTAAAATGCAGTGTTCCGCGCGTGTACCAATCGCAAATTGAAGAGCGAAGCGCGTCGTCCGTTTGATCGGTAATTCAGGTTTATACCGGGTGACTGATTACAGCTTTGGGCTGTAACCCTATCCGACATGGCCAGCTCTTCAAAAATTGTTTTAAAAAACACAGGGTAAAAATTTAAATCCAAGGGTACCGTAGCGCCCACAGAAAGTAGTAGCTACCTACATTGCTACCTTAATCCGTAGCACTGCATCTCTGTTATATTAGAAAAAAATAAAGCAAGGAATTATTATTAATTGGACTGTATTTAATTAACGATTTAGAGCCTTAGGAGCGGTAAGAATATCCTAGATTTAGATCTGGATCTTTCGGTATCCAAGCAAGCCGATTTAAGCTTACGTAACGGACAAACAACGGAACCTTCTAAAAGACGCCCGAGGCAACGATCCCGCCGCAGATAACTCATAATATAAACAAAAACTTTTCAGTTCCGGTCGAGTTGCCGATGCATTCCGCATTCGGAAGACTAATTTGCTTCTCCAGTAGCACAGAATCCTTTTTTCCAGTAGCATCCAGTAGCACAGTTTCCCTAAGCCTCTGGGCTTAGGGAAACTTTTTCACGACTTAAAACTCTTAAACCTATTTATGCTTAAGGTTAAAGTTTAGGCTTTCGTTAAAAAAGTTACAAGCGGTTCTTGACAACATTTTTGGTCCAATTTATGTCTTGTTACAGTCGCTTAGAAATCAAAACGGAACGTTACAGGCTATTAAATTTTTACGCATCACTAAACCAGCATCAAATTATTATTCATTGGTTCAACGACAAACTATGCATACGTAAGAATCTTGAGCTTATAAAGGGAGCATAAAATTCCTTTGAGAGAAATAAATCTCCGTTATCTTTATTTGCAAAGTAATTTGATTTTAATTAGCTGTTTGAATAATGTTCGTGTATTGTAAACTGTTGCTTCTGCTTATTTGGAACAAGATGACTTTTTGCATAAATATTCGTGGATTAAAATAAAAGTCTATCTCAAAACTGTAGAAGAAGATTACGATAAGATACTTTTTTTATTTTATTTATCGGTTACTTTAATTTTTATTTGATACGACAATGAAAGCGTATTAAAGTAGAAGATAAATTCTCGTTTGGCTAAGTTACATACTATTACGCTTTGAGCGTGTTACCGATTGCTTTAAATTTTTTTGGTGACTTTTCTTAACTGTTACTAGTAAGTCAATTCTTTACAATTTCTATTGACCTGTTTATCGTTCTCTATGTGAGTATGAGTGAGGCTCTCTATGTGAGTATGATTGCCGTAATAAATTCCCCCTTTCTTTGATATTTCCGTTAAATTTTAACTACCAGCATTTATAGATGTTTGCGAATCTCAATGTTCTTTGTATTTCAAACTGAAATAAAATGTTTGAATTCAACTTCACTAAGTCACATGCAATGATCATAACTGGAACACCATTAACAGTTTAAGGAATCAATTAAGTCAAGTGTCAATTATTAGGAATTATTACACCTAGCCCATTGATAGCTAAAGCTGGCAATATGAACTACGGCCGGAATTTTCAAAGTTTTGTATTTCTCGCGTAGAAATAACTTTGTGCAGTCGAGATAACAAGAAAGCAAGAAAAGATCTAACGATACTTTTCCAAGAAAGAGTCGCAATCAGTTGTTAGATAAAGTTCGACTCGGCGAAGCGCACAATCTAAAATTGTGCGAGAACTGTTTAAAATTGTAGCCACCTGTTTTATAGAGGGACTTCTAGGGTGTTTTACAGAGAGACTTCTAGGGTTCCTTTACTAAAAAGCGAATATGACACGTTTTGTAGTTGGAAGAGCACCTTTTTTTCTCCTTGCTTTGGTTCTGGTTCAATAGCAGGTCCAAGAAACTTTATTAGAAGCTATGACGTTAATTTGAAAATATCTACAACAATAAGACAAAGTTGGCGACAGCATCATCCCCATCCATCAGTAATATCTAAAATATGGTGTACCTATTCAATACAAATTCGTATTTCTGGATTCTTGGGGAAGAAAAAATTAAAAGCAAATAAACACAAACAAGGAAGATTTGAGTTTATGTTTAATAAGTATTATTTTTTTCTATTCCTACCGTCAATTTAATCTGAGATGCTACACCATTAACGACTGTCCAAAAATAATTATTATTAGTACGGAATCCTATCTCGGGTGTGTCCAACACATTCTTGGTGCATTTTTTGAAATGACTCTAGCACCTTTCACGTCGTTCCTAAGATGTAGGAGACTTTCTATTCATACTTCATTACTTGCGCTCGCCTGCAAAACGGTGGAACTGCAATTATTTACTCACCACTTTGCCGTCTCTTATCTTTCCTGTCGCAAAAAATTATGTGTATTTATGTAAACGAACATTTAAAATTAAAAAAAAATGTGATTGATTTGTCTACAATTAAAGTATTAATTTGCTTGATAGTATTCGAAAACAATTTTAATTAAAAATAGCAATGATCATCGCTACCTTCATAGCTTGCCATCTTGTGCCAAGTTTGGGAATGGCAGTTGGGAAACACTTCAGACTATTATAAATGTTGCGCATAGTTTATGTCCAATAAACTATTTATTAAAACAATTATCAAAGCAAAGCTTTAAACATTTGAGATCCACATTTTATCTGAGAGGCGGGGGTCAATTCTTTGCCAATAAAATTAAGACAGAAAATTAAGTCTGCTCCTGGTATTCTTGCTGTAGTTTCTTGTGTTTTATATTTCTGTTTCTTTGATTTATTGTTTAAGGTTACAACGTTATTTACGAATGCCTTCTGCATACCAGCTCAGAAAGCAGCCATATAGCAAAACATCCTTTCTGAATGATAAATTATAAACTAATCCCATTTTAGATTTTAATTTGTAGTTACGTGCGACAATAGCAGTGTACTCGTGTAGGTTGCTTCCTGTTATTGAATATCTGACTTGATAATAGTTCCGTAACAGCGTAGCACATCGCATCCCGTGAGACAGTTAAATTAATTCCTGATTGACAGATACATTATGTGGTTTATGCAGGACATCGTGTAATGAGCTACATTGTAATGCGAATGCAAAACTATCAATTTAATAGATGTTACTGAATTATTCAGCTTGGTGGTAATAAAACGTTTTTGCGACAAGCGCTTGCGTTGTGAATCGCGTGTCTTTTATTTAGGTAGTTTTATGAACCTAAGTAGGTAGTATATTTTTTGGTTTTAGTGTGAATTGTAAGAAGGAAGAGATTGAAATTTAGACTGGTCCTGACTGACTTATTTATGGGCGCTATTTCATTAAACAATTAATTTAACTATCCAACATACACTACACCGGCAACGACATCCGTAAGATAATAATTCTACGAAATTTTACACGCGGGGCCACGGCCGTTTTTGTTGAATTAATTTTATAGAATTATGTTGTTATCAGTGTCGATTTGGGTTTGTGTCGTGACGTGACGACCAATAAAGAATCTGATGTTTTAAATACATGTAACTTCCAAAAGTTTGATAACATTCACTTGCTTCCCGAATAGCAACATGACCACCATCTTACCACAACAGTTCACTCACCCAACTTGGAAACTCGCCTGAATTTGTTTACATATGAATTTGCATACACAATTAGTATATCGATTACGATATAGACTAACTGCGTCACCTATCTTACCGAATAATCTGCTTATATTCTGATATAAGGCTAAGCAAAAATTCATATACCTAAATTGTATGAAAGTTTTAGTTCTATTATAATGGCTAAATGAATTTTACACTCTAGAAGTCTAGGTACCTTCAATAGATTAATTAAAAGAGAAACTCCTTTGCGAATCTAAAGAATAATGCCCTTAGTTACATTGTCTATCTGTACCTATTGTTTTGTTCACTATAATTAGGTGACATATTGTTACTCTGCCTACGTTTAGTAAAAATAACGGGCGGTAATAAACGAAGCCAAAAGCTTTTTTTTCTTCTATATTCGAGCGATTTTTACGAAATGTCAAATGGTAGAGTTTTCGATAATGATGACAAATGATCGCCATCCGTTACGTCGATAAAATTCGTCGACGACAATTGGCTTTTAAGCCCGCAATGCATTTTGGGATTGGAGATGCATCGCTGGATTCACTAGTTACGGTCTCTAGATATCGGTAAGTCGAGGGATTACAGATTGAAAAGTGAGGATTTCTTTTCTTTTTAAAATTTGGTAGGTATTATTAGAAAAAGATTCTTGAATAGTATTTATTATGTTTGTATCCTAATGTGTACACTGTACATAGCCCCGCTAGTACTCGTAGTATGGATCGCAATCGATCTCACAGGCAACTTCAGACACGGTCTGTACTCGGTTGGGTGACCGCTGCTAGTGGGAAAATTCACTGGCACTTTCTTTTTTGGTGGACATAGTTAACCATTGGTCAGCTGTTATCAAAAGAGCCTCTGTAGAAGTAATAAACTGAAATTTTTAACTGAATATATTTCCAGTCCAGAGACCTCTTATAAAGATTGACTTAATAATTCCAAACGTAAATGTACTAATAATATTAACAGTATTAAAAGCAACGCCGTCTACAACGACTGGTAACGCGGGCACGGTCACCTTAACTCATCTCTTGTAAGATTAACGTCAGCTACAAAGTGTTGCTTTTAATCAGCGCTTCGTTTAAATTGTCAGTAATTCTACTTACTTACTTACTTTTTAGCTTTTTCACAATCTTACTAATGATAAATAACTAGAGATCATGAATCTCATTCAAGCATTGATTTAATCCTGTGCGTATTATAATGACGTACTGCTTACAGCTAACCCCCAGCTTGCGTAAAAGAACCCTCACTAAACCGACAAATAACGTACGAGTATATGTAAATATATACAGGTATATATACTTGCATTCAATCGAGATTTATAGTGGACCCAGGTGCGTTTATATAGCAGTCGTTTTCTTGCGGGTGAATTAATAATTCAGCTACGATTGGGATGAAGAAATCTCTTCGTAGCGTAGATTGCTCGCATTGGTACCCACTTTCCTTATAAACATACCCGGCATCAAGTTGGTTTACCGTGTTAATAAATAAAACCCTTGCTTATTCATTGACGTGGTGTAAACTTTTCTCTAGAAATTCGAACTCGTAAAGACATAAATAAATTTACCTCGTATATTTCCTTCGACCCTACACGCAAACTTACTTAACATACCGTTGCCAGCGCTCTCAGAACTTCCGATATTTCTGAGAGTAAATCAATATACACTCATACATCAGTTCTGATGAATTAATTAATAAATGCAAATTAAATACAATCAGCTTAATAGAGTGCCAAGACCGCTATATTACTCATAACACATAAATTTTGCAATCGCTGCTCTTAATTAATTATCAAATATATTAAATGAACGAATTATATATTTTACTCTATAAAATAATTTACTATACGAACACAAGTTTGGGGTTGAGTTTTCGTTTTGAATAGATGCACTCGAACATCTAATAAAGTTCTAACTTAAAATATAAAACAGATAGGTACATGTCAGCAGAAATTCAAAATTCTTACGTTCCGGAAGGCAATCTAAATTACCCTTCAAAATGTCTAGGCAGTATCTTTCTTTCAATTACTGTAGTATTTGTTATTGTCATGAAATAGTAATCTACTACACACAACATTTAAATATTATGTTTCTATGATATATTTGCTTTTAATAAAATATATGCAGATATTACATATTATAGATACTAGATACTTAATTAAGAAAATTATGCAATTGACCTGATTACTAATATTATTGCTGTAGATATCCCATCTTGATAACCTAATTATCACATTTGCTCCCGTAATGTTGGCATCGTTAAGACTGCTAGGTCTTTATAAGTTCCAAATATCTTATCGTAAAATAAAATGTAAATGTTTAACAAAAACTTGGTACAAAATAAATTGACGAAAGTTTCTAGAATTATATGATACCAAAATAACTCTGATAAGTAATTATTATAAATTGTAATATTTTATAAATAGAATAAGAAAATCTTTCCAAATGTCTTCGTAAAAAGACTTAGTAAATAATTTAACGTTCAACTAGACATTAAATTCGCCCTTAGAGTATCTGTGCTTTTTGAAATCAATGAATAATGTTAGTCCAATAAGTAAGAAGTAGGGAGCCGAGCAATTCGCCCTTAGAGTATCTGTGCTTTTTGAAATCAATGAATAATATTAGTCCAATAAGTAAGAAGCAGGGAGCCGAGCAATTTTAAGCCGCAAGCAATAATTTTCAACCGATCATGCACACAGACGTTTGCGATTTAGTCCACAGAAAGCACGGACATTATGTCCAATTTAATCTCAATGCGAAATCGTAGCGAAACGTAGCGGTCGAGACCAACAATGCTAACTCTGAAGTTTCAAACTTTGCCCCGCTCTCCCCTACTTTCCCAAAGGACGTCGCCGGGCAGTATGTGGTGGAATTTTGGAGGAGTCCAATTTAGCCCTATTTATGCAACACCCGAGTTCCCTAACGTATATTGGACTCAAGTATGTGCACTAATAAGTTTAATCGTGCTGTCTTAATAGATTAGAAGTATTTATACTACTGTATTCATGCAGAAAAGAAACTGGAAACTGTTTACATAACTAATTCTAATTAACTCATGCTAACTTTGTTTGGATTTTCTGATTTTATTGGGTAATGTGGTAACGGTGATAGTCTAGTGGTTAGAAATTAGCCTCTTATTGGATTAGACCGGGTTCAAAGTCTCAGCGGCAGGCACCAATGGCTTATAATGTGCGTTTCAGGAATCAAACGTCAATAGCTGTGCTCACTAACACGCCTTTCGTCAGCGTGGTGAACTATGGCCTAAACATTTCTCATATTTGATAGAAGACTCGTGCGTAACAGTGGGACTGTGATGGGTTAATAATGATCATGAATATGATAGCTTATTTGTTGAATATAACCTACCCACGGAAAGAAAACGTCTTAGAAATAGAATAGGTGCCAAAGATACTATAAAAGACAGACACCAAATTTACGACTACATAGTTTAATGACGATTGATTAAGTACATAAGTATAAATACAAGTACAGTCAAATGCAAGTAAATTCAAAGTACCTGATTTTTTGTTGAGATTGCAAAATTTGATTTTAGTAAGTACTGTATCTTTTAATATCAAACGAGGTACCTACTTTAATAAAACAGTAGCATGTATAAATTTAGCGTAGAGCAAGAGATGTAACTTCATCTGCAGTCTTAAAAAATTCACTACTTCAGTCTTGAATTATATTTTACATTTCGGCTAAAATGTTTCACGAAAACTTTGATAACTTACAGCGTAACTAACTGTACACACAATCCTGGCCTTACGGATAGTATAACTGAATTTAGTTCGTCCTAGACTTTGGTTTTCCAAACATTTGAACTCGTTGGAATCGAGCTCAAAAATTCACTCTGAAGTTACGTTCTCATGAAGTTTGAAGCTCTCTCTTAAATTTTCGTTAAAGTATATAACTTAGAGCGTTGCAAACAAGTAAGTTTTATCCGGAGAATATTTTTATTAAGGATTACATACAAAGAAATAACAAGTTTGTGTTGCAAACTTAAATTTTATATCACTGACATTGTTTAAAAGTGAAATTTGTATATACACTAACAAGATGACCATATTTTGTCTCTGAATTAAAAATGTGTAATGCTTATGTTCAATTGAATTCATATTATTTACTTTCGTACGAGATAATAACGGTTCATTGGTCATGTGAATCAAATTAGGAGTTAGGTTTTGACAGCTCATTAAAAGTATCTCGATTGTCATAGTAGGTCAATCTCCTATTATGATTGCGGCTGATGAATAAATGTGACCGAAAAAATGAAAGTAGATACAACTGCAATATAAATAAAGGTTTACCTATTCAGTTCAACGCTTTATGAGTATACCGAAATGTAAATGCGCTGTCAGTTGACAGAAGAAGTTAGGTTGGGCGGGCGGCGCAATAAGACTCTACGTTGACAGTAAGGAGTTGCATGTTACAAGTCGTAAAAATTCACAGTATATTGAAAATACGCAAGGACTCAAGTCACTTTATGTGTCATTACAAGCGGAGTTTTGGCGTTAATCTTGTTATTTTCTGAGCCTGCTGCATTATACTAACAATGCACATATTTCATTGTTGTTGTATACAAGACCAAAACTTGTCTTCGTATTTTGCGGAATAGTATAAAACGGAACTTTCAGTTTGTAACTCGCCCATGGCTTACAACGATAGTGACTTTAGTAATTACATAATTGGAATAAGTGATGAATTTAGATTTCTGTTACTGGTCTGGGTGTTTGTGTATTTGTCTTTGTGTGTGTCCGTGGTAACCACGACACAGAGAATCCTAGTGTGGGGCTGTGAGTGTGCAGCGTTATTTATTTATTTAAGTTATAAATTTTCAACAAAATATCTAACTATTATTAGTTATTTTATTTCATGGTATTTGTCCAGCTTCTATTTCAACATCAACAATGTCTCAAATGGTTTTGAACCTTAGGCACGGTAGTCTTATCCAAATTGTGGTTTACTCAAGCACACTGTCAACACAATTCCGCGATTGCGGTGCACTAAAATGAGGTCTAGCAGCTTCTTTACACGGTAATCTTGTACCTTAAAGACAAAATAATTGTTAATAAATCTTTACAGTAGTAGTGTTAACAAAACATTTGAGTATAGTGTAGTTACACTTTGTTGCAAAAGTTGCTAATTATCATGATACTGATCGCCATTCTAACGAAAGGCTAATTCGAGAACTTTGGAACGCCATAGTTATGTCATAGCCTAAAAAGTGGTAAAGCTGCTTCAATACTATGAGTAGTAATTAGTACTTCTCATCCTAGTCTTAACTTCTTTATTAAAAATATTATTATGGTCACGAACATTCCTACCCGCCGGGTTTCGAAAAAACCTACGTGCATTACCTACGTACATCCTACGTACATCCAACCAACAATTTCATGTCGTTCATAGAAATGACAAATCAAACACTGCTTTTGTTGTCCATTGGAGATCATTCAATGCCTCTTAACACAATCATGTGACAGCAGCAAATAGTTAACAGTGCCCAGTTCCCGCTCATTGTCACATCTGCGTGCGTCTCTATTCTTCTAGTTCAGAAGTGGAGCACACGGGCCTCCCTTTGCACTGCGATTGTACTGGCTTGACTTGTTTCGTTTAATATTTTTTACGTATTTCAACATCACAAAATCTCGCTTTTTTCTGTGCTTATTCCATATAAAGACAAATCATTAATTACGTAATTTTACTTTTTGACATTGTCTGTGATTTCAAAGCAGTTTACATAGGTTAAGGAAGCCGATTCAAGCTTATTTTTCTGGTTTAAAATTCAGAAACACTTTTTCAATGCATTATGTTCTTCTCTACAAACACACGTAGATAAAATTTTATCATGCTGCTAATCAGTTATTCCTATTGCCAATATTATAAAGCTACGATGTAAATTTCTGCACGCGTATTCCATTCCTGCACATGTATTCCATTGCTGCAACTTGTATTACATTCTTATTCATTCCAACACACCGCCAACATCACAAAGCAACAACGCATCCCTGCACCTGTATTCCATTCCTCTTGTTGCAAAGTGGAACACACGGGCCATCCGTCTTTTCACTGCGATTGTGTCTAGTCGCATTGTCTCGTTTCATTTATTCTATTCTATTCCTGAATTGCAGTCCTTCCTTTCTTGAGTTATTCGCACCAGAATTTTGAGTAGGTACGTTATTATACTTCTTTCGGCGGTAAGTATTTGAAAACGTGTTTAAGTTTTTTATCGTTTATTGGTAGCAAAAGAATAAGCGTGCCACCTGAAATTAAATACATACTATGAATTTTAGCTAATACTTTATGCAATGCTAAAGAGGTTGTGAAAAAAATTGATGTTCAAATAAAATAACTAACATGCGTGATAACTAAGGTAAAGTTCACGCTTTATAATATTACAGGCCTTCATTAAATTACTCTCTTTGTTTACCGGTATTTCCGTGGCTCCCGTAAAGACATTTGAGAATACGTTCCGACCTTAACCAAAACTGACACGAAGTTTAATTAGTGCAACTACAGAGACAAAAGATTCCTGAAAACATACATCACTAAACGAGTCTCATAGAACAAGAAACTTCAGATTTTTAAAGCTAAACTTCGCAACTTCGAGTTGGAATAGTGACAACATGATACAGTAAGAAAGTATAAAACATCACGTATGTTTCCACCACCTGAGCTGTTACTGTGAATGTTTTAAACTATTTCTGTGAAGTTGCGTCCTCTTTTCTTCTAGCGCATAAATGACGTAACACGGTAAAGTACAAAGTTAATTTAATAGTTAGTAAATGCCATTTCACCACTTCGGCATTGGAGAAGCGCAATGGAATATGCTCCTGGCCTTCCCCGGTTCTGGGAACCTACTGTCCCACTACTGGGCACCGGACCCAGTAGTGGGACATGAAAAGGGTTGAAGGCATTCCATTAATCCTTTATTGCAAATACTGGAACCCATTGACACACACATCCAACCTCAAATAGATGAGAAGTCCTATCTACAGTCGCACAAAGCTGTGTTGTCATTGTTACTCATGAGTAGTGAAATGATCGCGTCAAATAGTGCGTTTCAAGAATTTTCCGTCCACACCCAACACAGCACAAAGTACACACACTGTCATTAACGTTATTTTAAATTGTGCATAAAGCAAGTAAACAATTCGTTGGAATTTATTGTTAGCTGGAATTATGAAAACTATTTTGAAACGTGCATTTTGTATGCGCCCAGTTTTTGAGCACATCGGCGCGGCGTGGCAACTGGCAACAGATAACGGCAATATTTCTATGTGCGAGGACTGTGTGTGATTCGGACCGAGCATTTATCTATCTCTCATTGCACTGTGACAGAATATTTAGGATTAAAGCCACACGTGGATATTTCCAAAAACCGGCTAAGGTTTGTTTCTTTGTTCGGATTACCTATATGAACATACATTAAAACGTTAGGTTATGACAATTAAGTTTATAAAATAACTAGCTGCGCCCCCCGGTTTCAGCCGCGTTAAGAATCGCAAATTAACGCCGAAGAGACTACAGCCTTCTTCAATAAATTGACTATTATAAACTAAAAGAATTTTTCAAATCGGTCCAGTAGAACAAACAATCAAACACACAAACTCTTCAGCTTTGTATTGAATGAATTATACCTACTACCTATAATTTTAAGTTGCAAATTTTTTGAAATCACTAAAATATACGTCCTAAAGTTTTATTACATAGTAACATTTTGCTACATTCGCCATATCAATAGAGTTCAGCTGTTATGGCTTTGACGTATTGGCGCTCCCCAGCTACTGTCAAGAGCAAGGCACTTGCAATTCAAATTGCCGATATCTAGTTGGCACATTGCTTGAAATGGGCATGTTTATGCAGATGCAAGGAATCAGCTGTAAGTTAGGTCACTTGCTTATTCCTTGAATGAAAACCTGATTGGGTCACTCTGAAATGTTATCTAAATTCGTGATCCAGAAGCAGGTTTAAGATCAGGTACGTAAATTCCTTATTAAGTTGAATTTCAATGAAATCAAGTGGTTTTTGTTACAATTTTCATACCTAACTTACAATTTTATTATCTACTTACATCGTAAGCTTAGCACGGGTCTCTTTTCAGATATGAAAAGGTTTAGTGTTGGTTGCTGGATACATTTTTATGATTCATTCTAGAAATCCCCTTAAAAATTATCAATAAAGAACATCAAAAAAGTTTATATGATGATAACTTCATTGATAAAATAAATTTCACGTTAATCAGTTTAATATTTAAAATATATTTTAGGTATATATTTATATGAAGTTTTTCACTTTTCATGAGTAATAAGCGCCACCGCAAAGCGTTAGTCGTGCAGACCCTAAAACAATTTGTTAAACTGATTCAGTGTCGTGTCCACGAAATGAAAAACCTTATTGTGTATAGGTACAGTTTCCACTAGTGAACACATGTGGCAATTTATCACAAAGATAAAGCTTGACATACACGTATGTTTGTTTTAAACGTGCGTGAATATAAATAAAGATTTAAAATCCACAAATTATATTTTATCGTCCATTTGTTTGGGTCATTACATGTTGTACTTACTACTTAAAATTACTATATCACTAACTTCAAAATATTACATAGGTAAATGCAGTCAAAATTCAGATGAGCAAAGCCTTGACACACTTTACACTTATTTGAGATAATTCTAGATATATCTCAAATTCAAGTGTCACGAAAAGGTTATCTTGAATAGGTACGAAAACTTGAGTTGTCGTACACAAGATTTTATAGATACATAAAGATATGACATATAGATACATAAGCGTTTTCTAATAGATATGTAAAGTATCTTTCAAATTCCATCATTAGTATTGCAAATAACACTTGTACCTACATTAATTCCAATGGGTTGCATGGCTGAAGTTTCTTCATGGTATGTACAATCTATCAGTATCTACAAGCTACCATTTCCCTATCATTAATCATTGCAAACCATAATATATCGTATCAACGGACCTATCGTTTAACTTATACTCATTTTCCGGTGACAGTACTAAAGCTTTCTATTCACATTTTCCGTTCACGGATGATATGTGCAAAGGTTACTTAGGGGTTGTCCGAGTGGAGGGTACACAGACGGTGCACAAAGCATCGGTCAACCGAGAAAGGGGTTCCTCTCATCAATCAATCTGATATTGCGTTACAGAGCGCAACACAACCAGAGAAGGGTTTGTTTGATTATGCATAAACTCATTTGTCATGTTTTGGTTTCTGCAGGCCCATACAGGCCTGTGTATTAAAGTACATTCCATTTAATCCTCCGCTTTCCAATACCAAGCTTAAATTTTTTTTATTGAATGAAATGTATCCATCCGAAAGATATAAATAAGAATGGTATAGGCGATAGCCCCTGCTTACTTAGTTCATTAAAAAATAATTAAGAATACAGATAGATGCGATGTCATCCTTCTAAGCGACTTATAGAGAAACAAGTGAAAAAATAAAATTAATCTACTTTTAATAATTACAGACGGTATTGAACCGGAACAATTTAGTAAGGAATGCAAATGTTAATTCAGCACTTAAAAATCAACCAAATATAAATAAACAGTGACAATAATTTGAAAATTAAAAACATATCTCGTCTAGAGTTAAACAATATATTAATTTAGAAGATACGGAAATAAAGAGAAATACGATGTCCGGTTTAAGCCGATGCTTCACGCAACATCAACATGATTGATGCTGGGCCAAATTTATCCGACCCCCGGTTGACCGCATCTTTTGCGCTTTGTGTGTAATATTAAGAGCTAAATCAGGTTTGTAAATGTCATAAATTACATAAAGACCTGATACTTACTTATCATAAATATAAAGATTAGTGCCTTCTTACTTAAAAGTGACAATAACTTAGGGAAACTCCTGTGACTATTGTAACTTAGTCATTCTTACTTGATTGATTATAATTGCATTAGATGCCCGGATAAGGCCGAAATGTTATTGAATATTTTGTTCATAATGTTTATTGTTACCACAAAATTGTGAACTAGAATGTTTGAACAAGTAAAATTATTCATCTCAGAAAGCGCATGCATAATTAGGTCACGTAGCAATACATTATACGAGATGAAATTAATTGATGACAGCAGCGCGCATAATACGAGTACACTATGAGGAAATATTTTGCTACCACTATTAATGTATAATTATGTCCCCGGATGACCGAGATTAGCTCAGTGTTTTTTTTTTGAT
The DNA here is from genome assembly GCA_018231225.1 of Noctuana stator. Taxonomy (NCBI): domain Eukaryota; kingdom Metazoa; phylum Arthropoda; class Insecta; order Lepidoptera; family Hesperiidae; genus Noctuana; species Noctuana stator. The sequence goes on from DWQK01001213.1 coordinate 14,646, forward strand.
TCGTATAAATGGAATTGGATCAATCTTATTACCTTGACATCTTAATATTTCATCATAAGTGGGAATATAAAATGGGAGGTACAGCATAGATATTGTAGCAGTTTTTCATTTCCTGAAATCACGGATGAAACAATTTTCTAAAAATGAAACCTAGCTAGATCGATTTATCGCCCCCGAAACCCCTTGCATACTAAATTTCATGAAAATCTTTGGAGCCGTTTACCAGATTTAAATTTATATAAACCTATACATACAAGAATTTCTCGTTTAAAGACATTAGATTACATACTTGGATTAGTTACTTAGAAGTTTGCAATTATCACAGAGAAAAGAAAAAAAGAAAAAGATAGGATATACTATAAAGGTTGAGGTTAACATGGCGATGATTGAGGAGAGGACAACGGTACACAATAAAGTCCCTTGAGACCGCAGCTCTGTCTACTGTTTGTACTCTGTCCACTTGGATTAACCTCTAAGCTTCGTGATTAAACATGACTAGTGTACAGACAACTAGTGAGAATATAAGTGTGAAATGTCTTGAACTATACAAAAATATATTTATTGATGAAAGAGCAACTACAACTTATAGCTAAGGTGTGATTTCATAGAAATATGGTATTTTATGAATCAATAATGTAACCATTGGATTAATAAGAATTTAAATGTTCTCTATTACAAAAATGCAGTGTTTTCAGGTATGCATGTGTTTATTATAATCCTTTAAACCTAATTGCCATCAACCCTTTTTATGTCCCACAGCTGGGCACGGGTCTCTTCCCACAAGCGGGGAAGGCCTGGAGCATACTCCATAAAACTAATTAGGATATTTTAATATTTCGGCTTATATTTTCATTTCTTTCTCTATTATATTAACTAGCTGACCCGACAAAATCAGTTCTGTCAATATAATTTTAAAAAATCCGAACGAAAAAATATGCATTGAAACATGTCAATACGTTGTCGAAATATTATCAAATATTATATAAAGACTTATTAATATATTTGTAGTAATTGAAAAAATTAACGCAAGAGTGATATATTATGTAGTCGTTTTATACGTTACGCAATGTTGGAGTGATTGATGAGAGGTCAGTAGAACGCATCTGTATCCGGTGTGACCGCAGCTTTGTAATGATAAAATACTGAGTACTTTAGTACTGAGTTACTGAGTAGTTAATTATTAGCTAGTTTAATAATATTCGAAGTTTTTCTAGGACACTACGCACAATTGCACAAATCCTCATTGATACAGCACAGAATACGTACAAAGAGAGAAATTTTATAAGATTTTCTATATTAATTATGGAATCCATTGAAAAGACATGTATTTTTTGTGATTTTCATCGAATTATTGATATTTAAGTAAACTTAACCAAAGTTTACTCTTGGTCAAAGAGAAAACAAAACTGTTCGAATTCAATAAATAATTCAGCTGTATCAATATAAATATCTATCTACATGCGAGGATTATCTTCATTAATTGTTAAGAAATCGAAGTAAACAAAACAGAAATTTAATACCAAGTCATTTTAGACATAATATTTATACCTACATTAGGTGGTTTTGTGAATTAATTTTTTTACAATCGCGAATATTCATCGTTTACACACAAATTAAGTAATAACAAGAGTAATAGTCAAAGTAAATATATATACAATATAATACTAGCTGTGTCATGCGGTTTCACCCGCGTTATAAATTGTGACGTAACGCTTGATAGCTTATAACCTTCCTCATTAATGTAGCTATCAGACACAAAAAGAATTTTTCAAA
>DWQK01001214.1:0-16417 GCA_018231225.1 Noctuana stator
GCTTAACGTGCCCTCCGAAGCACGGAAACGCGCATGAAATTTGTCATTAGTGGTCACCCATCCGAGTACCGGCCGCGCCCGACGTTGCTTAACTTACATAACACCCCTCCTTTGCGTCGGGTGTAAGAAAGAATAACTTCCCTCGTGAAATTTCAACGTGTAGGCACTACGCTTGCATTCATTTGCTGAGCCAAACGTTTTGCCAGCACGGCATACTTTGCAAAAACGTAATTTGACCACTGGACGTACACAGCTTGCGCTAAATTCTGTCCCAAATGGGAAAAAAGTGATAAACGGTAACGGATGTTAGTGATCCCGCATCCTTGGGTTTTTAGGCGTTAGTTAGCACCAAGCGAGCATATGTCCAAAAGGTGTGCCTCTAATTGGGTCTCGGAGTTCGTCCGGCGCCGGGTCCGCGCCCCCCGCCGCAGCATATCTTGACATATCTCCGGACGTAGGCCCTTGTTTTATTTTACGAGCCATCTCTCAGCCCTTTTTTTCCATTCAACTATTGTACTCGTGCCGTTACGAGTCACAGTTGATATATAGACGTCATATACGCCTAGTCCACTGTCGCTAATTCTTGGGTACAGATTTATTTGTTTTTAACCGATGCATTGATATTTATGAGTTTAAAACGCAATTTTGAGTAAACCGTAAGTCATAAGGGAGTTTGTAGTACATTAATATAGTGATTACCGGAGCAGTACTTCAGTTTTAGCGCAGAATTCTCTTATTGTCCTCTTGCTATTACTTTGGACGGCCAACCAGTATATTACTTTAATTCAACGCTATAAAAGGGGTAATGATAGCCTTCTCTTTTATTGATTCGTTGTAAATCAAGGGTCGACGCAATTGGATTTGAATTTTATTGGCATCCTCTCGTAGTTATGTGAATAGTTGTTAAGTGAACTTAATGAGAATTATTTAAGATTTGTCTCTCGACGATCGTTTGTTTTTGTCTGGAAGCGTTTATTATCTATCGAGCAGAGACGGGTTATCGTAATTCGTTTGTAGTGCTCAGAATAGATTTCGAAAGTTAATTTAACGTTTAATAAACTGTTTTTTTTTCTCCAATAAAACAAGGGTTTGAATAATCCAAAAATTATCACGCAATAGTGATAATAATATGAGACAATGTTTGGGTCATTTAAGTTGATACCAATTGTCAATAAAATAATGACCCTTTTTTAAATATTAAAAATATTTCTCTTTCACTTCAAACTTACATCGGTTTTGAATAGATTTGTCATCAATTAGTCTGTCATTGCGGCCATTGCACATCAGCTCCTATATTTGCTTTGATAATTGTAACGACGGTCGTTTTCATTTTCTATCCGTTCCGCCAGCTAATAAAGCAACAGTAAATATTGTCAGACAATATGTAACACGTGTTTGCTACTGGGCCTTTCTGCTTGACATTTGTCGTTTCTCTACTAAAAAATACTTTGATGCTTATTTTCGTATTTGCCTCGCACGCTGATAGAATTATCGATTTGGGGAAATATCTCTGTGTGTGGGTCCGTGAGACATTTTTTTATTACGTCCACCTTGTCTCTCTTAGAAATAAGACACTTAAATGTGTCATCGTTACTTCCTATCTAAAGAGTTTTGTTATTTATTAATTGACTATCGACCGCCCGCGGTGTTGCTTGCCTCCGTTTCCGTAATTTTGAACGTGTTTCCGTGTTAACAACATCATATTCAACTGTTGATCTACCTAAATATTTTGCATGGATTGTGTGACTTACTGTTTCACAAATATTACTTTCTTGAAGCATCGAACTAACTTACATAATGTGTAGATTTTTTATACTTACCTATTATTTTACTCGTAAATATTAGGTAATAGTTCCATTTGTTACATTTTATTGATACTTACTTTTTCATTTCGTGATGGGTTGAATTTCATTGTTTGAAGTAGGAACTACTTTAAATTTGCTGTTTTCGCATCATATATCTTTTTTCTCTTTGATCAAGGAATTCTATGGGATTACAAACGTGTATTAAATTTGCTAAAGTGTACTATATCATATCATTTTGTTTTACTGATTTTATTTCGTGATTGATTGTGTGAGTTCTGCATTTTTAGGTCGTATCTAATTAATGGCAGGTTTCGTCCCTTTATCTTGACAGCTGTTATTCTTTTTGTAAATCCCTATCAAACTATAGAAACTTCTATTTAAGTAGGTACTTAGTTATCTATCGGTCGAGATAAAATTTGTTTGCAATTTTTTTTCTCCAACACTGATCCAAATGGGCACAGTAACAAAATGCCATTCTCATATTACAAAGTGAGATAAGGACGTATCTGATAACAGCATTTTTTCTTTGAGTCATCCGTAATGTTAACTAAAGGAATTCGGTGTTTTACAGATAGCAAAATGGAACAGTGTCTTCAGTTCCAGAAATGTGTTGTCTTAGAAAACAAATTCGCTTAGTGCTAACAATTAGTCGACAAGATAGAAGAGTGTTTGTATGATAATATAAATTTAATTTTGTGCTCTTACCTCTTTTGAATGTTACATATTGATAGCTGTATTATTTATAATAGACTTTCCAATCCCGAATAGTAACAATAATAAGGAACTATATATATATTTGCATTATTATTACTGTTTCCTTGAATTGTTTCTCTACCTGCGATTCGTAGTGCCGGAAGGTTTGTGGTCAAATTGAACAAAAGAAACTAAAGGTGCCCTTTGTATTTTGTTTGATTTGAATATGACCCTGAATCCTATAAAAACCCATTCGGACATATTTAATTGTTCCTTAACGACCATGTAATTGTGTTTATAAAGATTTGTTTGGCCAATAAAGAGAAAAGCTTAGCGTTATTATTGTTGATTTACGATCGTTCGATTTCGAATGGGCGGAGCTTGTGATCGGGATAATTAAATTGGAATCGTTCGTTATTTGCTTCATGTTATGTTATAAAAACCTATATGTGAATTTCTTTGGTTATGCTTACATTAATAAAAGTGTTGGTCGCTTTATAATTTTATTTAACAGAAGTCGTTCGCAGTATTTTTTGGGTGCCTTATTTGAATTTATAATTTAGTGTATAATTAAGAAGTTTAAAAAATTGTTAGATACTTAAAATAAATATTATATTATATTCAATGTAATTTTAAGTAAAGTTTAAATTTAGTTTTAAGTTAAGTGTAATCAATCAATGTTTACAACCCAATTAGTATTCAAATCCATGGAGTCGTGTAGTGTGAATGCGCACCATATTTTTTACCCGCAAGTGGGCTGGCATAGACGATATACGATTTCAAAGTAAAAAATTATTCCCAAACATGCGTCTAACATTTCGGTTGCACGCGCTATTAACGCCCAGTCGACGGTGGGAGTGTCGTTGCGGAAAGCAATTTAAATCCTGATTTATTCCGGCACGTCGCTTCGTCTCCGTTGACATCTCGCAGTCTAATTAAGGCAGTAATTTCGCTTAATGATTTATGTCTAAATTTTATTTCCTTTTGATTGACCAATTAAGCAGTTCCTATCTGAGTGTCACTTAGCTGTAAGTACCCTGTAACTTGGAATAACGTTTTATACTTATCGTTGCTTTTAGTATATCGGATTCGAGTCGCATTGTTCGGCATGAATGAAATGTTACTGTTTTTTAGCTATCAAAAGCCACAATTCGTTTCAGCAATCGATTCAGCACGTTCGTTACGCTCGCTTGTTACTCAGTGAAGCGGTGAGCGACCCAAAGCTTTTGGTGTATTGTTGTTTTTTTGTCGCCTTTCAATGGGTGTGCTAACTTCTCGGATATGTCGGCCGGCGCCAACGCGCTGCAATCCGAGATGACGCCTCGCCTCATTTCAACCGACCGTCGATGTTTGTGGGTGTCGAACACACGACCGATAAATGTTTTTTCTATTTTACTTTAAAATGTGACATATGAATGTTATACTGGTTGTTTTATTCATTTTATTGTATACATATCAAAGGTTGTATTGGCTGTTGAAAAACTATTTAGATACTAAATCGTGATTACTTTGTTGATAAAATTCGCGAACTGATAAATAGTTTAAAGTTAAATGATTTTTTGTATATTTTTTTTTTATAGTCTCATAAAAATTACATATCTGCGTCTGAACAATCAAATCATACATTACGCAATGTTAAGACGGGGGGTCTCGTACGAATACCATCACGGCCTAGGCGCAGCATAAGGCACTTGTGACTGCAAGTCACTCACACAATAAGTGATTTCGAACACGGTGACGTTGCATTATTGTAATGGTTGTTTGTTTAGTGGTTCTACCTTACTCGTGTATCGACCTAATCATATATGCCCATAGTTTTGTTTTTATACTCAACGTTTCATTATAGAGTTCATGGGCGTTATGTTGGCCACAATCAAATTTGAAAGGAGACAGGTTAGCGCTCTCGTTGCTTCGTAATTTGGTTCTGGCGCCTGTCTGTCCTTTGGAACCGAAATATCCGTTTGGAAATATTCTTATTGTTACTCGTTCACATCTATTGGTTTCGGGTATCATAAATGGACCGCTGTAATTTGTTTATATATTAAACTAAATTACATACCCACATAAGATTGTAAGTTAAGAAGCATAATGAAATGTTGTAAATTTTCTTTAGCTTACTTTTACATAAATTTAGTTATAAGATCAAACCCGTACTTTTTTTTTTATTATTATTTAAACTAATAGTACATGTTTACTTCTTAATTACCAACTCATAAGCTCATTTACTATTGCAGATACTAGATCTAAATGACTTGTAGCGCAGCCGATCGATCTTTATTAATCACTCCATTATTGACCACATTACTTTGAATGTTGCATTTTCAGTATACTTAAAAACGAATAAATTTTTCAACGTAGAATTAATGTTTTTCCGAAAGGACGTAAACATGTGGATGTAATGCTTCGGTCTTCGGACCGAGCGTGTTTGTCGGTTTAGAAAGGAGGATAAATTCTGTATCGGCTGACTTTTAGGTTTGTTCCTCGAACAAATTAGCGCTTTGGTCCAATTTGAATTCTAGTGGGTTTCATTTTAATCAGATCGCGTTTTGTTACCAACAACAAGGTTTTTATACAATAGAACCATTAACATTTGATAGATATTTTATGTTAAGCTAAATAGGGCAAATAATGTACATAGGGTTATATTTAATAGAGTGTCTACCACACTCGTACTTAGGTACACTTCCGAATATTGAGCAGTAGGTATAGTTTTCTGCATACATTTTTGTTTATTCTCGATTTTTAACTTTTCTGTATTTTTTATTCTCATACTGTTCTCCATATTCATTTGTTTCTTTTATATTTTTTTGTTAAACTAAAAAGATAAATTTAGTCAATATTAAAAATTCAGCATTAAATAAATTTTTACCACCCTATTTTTCACACACATCACCTCCTTATTAAAAATATTAACTTATTTTGACAGTTACGCTGAAAATATTAATAAATCCATAAGTTAAATCGTTCTACCAATGAACCTGTAAATTAAACCAAGTAGGTACAGGCATTAGTCGTAATGCCGATCGAACATTTACACTCCGATTTGTATGCACCATTTATGAACGCCACTGCCAACGGGGTTCGGTTTGTTATTGCAAAACATGAAAGCATGCTGATTGAAATTCACCAGCGAAGGGACAATGAGGGCGACGATCCGTCAGTCAAATACGATTGTAAAGATCGTATGACAAACTGCCATGAGATTGAAGCTACTTTCAAACCGAATAACCTCTGTGCTGAAGTTTATATTACTGTTAGCGATAATTTGTTGGGAGTTTCATGAATTAATAGTACAATTTCTTGAAACCTCCCTAGTAGAATCATTATCATCGAATTTCATAACGTACTTAGGTACTCAAAGAAACTTTGACATTATATTTAATTTTATGCGATGCGTGATGTGTAAATTCCAATTTAATCTAATTAGACTTTTACATAAAATCAAAAATAATTTATACATCAACAGAAATTATCTATTTAGATATATAGAAGAATCTCATTCTGTCATCCCGAAGTCTACTATCATGATCTGAAAGTAGGCTTATCCGTTTAGGTTTTGTTACCGCTTTTTGCCCGTCTTGCTAAATAAGTCTATTTTTTGCATCGTTACAGTCACATAAATCAACCCCTGTGTGTGTTTTTTCACCACCGACACGTTTGTGTAGGGGCATTAGGAGTCGAATTTTAATTTACCAAAACTGGAGCTATCGTACCTCGGGGTACATCGGGGAGATGGGTGCGCAATTTACGTAACCCGACTGGGGACGGGGAGTAACCTCGCACTTTACCATGCCACATTAATTAACCGTGCGGAATCTACATACGGGTGGTGCCGTATGCCGTACACTGCGCCCACTGGTGGCAAGAGAGTAGATTTACGACTCGTTCGACCACCATCTATCGGATAAACTAATTGCAGCTCCGAGCTATTGTTTCTAAACACTAGGCAGAAATAGAGCTTCCAGCTATTGCCCAATTGTCTAACAGGGACAATCGCGCGATTGTTCCACGGTGCAATGGTCTTACTCAGGGCGCCTCTGATGACAGATGGTTTTCGCGTTCGTATATTCAATCGCGTCCATTTCACAGCAAACGGAATATCGGTCGGCATTTGCAATTCAATCCGATTTGCTCCAACGTACAATGAATTCTGCTCTTCATTCGCATTTGAAAGTTCAATAATTCGTTTAGATATTACTTGGGCAGGTTCTAATTTTAGTATCATAACCACTACGGTTACGATACTAAAATTCCTGTTCGTACTAGTTCACGTATTAATCTACCGATAATGTCCTAAAGATATCGATAATGGTCGGTAGATATTTAAAGAGAGTACGAGAAGGAAAGTGGCCATAAAATGAGACGAAACTAGTTTTTCACAAAGGGCGAAAATGAAAAGCACATTGTTTGGGGTAATGCACAGAAAACAAGGCCGTTTCTCAATCAATGGGTATTAGTTGGACAGTACAGAAGCGCAGGCTTGCGCCACTGTTCGCCTGCAGCGTGGTGTTCCCGCAGGCCACGATCATTTTAAAACTGGTCAACGTTTGATATTATTGTTCCATTGCTTCAAATTTTCGGTGGTTTTTCCAAGTAATTGGGTACAAAGGTCTTGCTCAATACAATATTTATTCGGTATTTTGAGGGTTCCTCACTCAAAGTTCAACCGGGATACTAAATAAACCCCTGTCTGTTCGTCCATTTATCATAGGATTCTTTAGATTTAGTAAGATTTCATCCTGTTTGTCTCGGAGTAGTTACTACTTCTTTAGGATTGTAAAGCTGTCTAGCACAGGCCATTTCTAATTAGGACTTACTGTATTTATCACTGAGCGATTCTTTATTGTGCCTTTATATTTATTGTACCTATTTTATTTCATTAGTCATTAATTAAAATTTCCATCGGTTCCTGTGCTCATTACAGCGTAGTTAAGTTTGTTTTAATAATAAACAAAGCACTTGGACTTCCACATCATAGTCCATTACTGTCCAACTCGTGAAACACAGGTTTCCTTTTATATTGAAATTGAGTGAATGATTTCACTCAATTCCACTTATGCACGTTATGTAGGCATGTACATTTTTATCTTCTGTATAGGTATAAGTAAACTTATAGTTCATCCTACTTCTCGTAATAATTGTTTTGTAGATTCGGTAGGTACACTCCTTGAAAAATATTAACGTTGTTTACCTAATGGTGTGGTAATATTCAGTTCAGTGAGATTATTGAAAATGCTAAGAAACAATCGAATTAATTTCTTATTAATTATTAGAAATTAATGAGCCGATATTTTTTAATACTCATACCTCCTCAAGTTTAGTTAGGTTTGCGATCTGAAAGAATAAGGTCATAAAAGACTGTAAGTGCTTGCGACTGAATGAAGGTACGGGTTAATTGGTGTAATTAAATGAAATGAAATATATTTTAGTAATAGATAAAACGTATCCCATGAGAACGAATCGGTGGGAGGAGTAACCATTTTGATATTTCCGAATATTCGAATATCGGCGTTCCCTTCCATGACGCCGCCGGCGTACATGGCCACGCGTTTGTACAGAGTTTGTATACGAAGTAGCAGCTTTATTTCGTGTGTAGCTATTGTTCGTTGAACAAGAATTGGTTATATTATTTGCAGTGGTGAGTACTTATCTGCTATCTAAATACATATAAGAACTTACCTGTCTTTTTTTTAATAACGATTCTCAATTATACGCCCCAAACTAAGGTTCCTTGTGTTGTGGGTGCCGTGGACGCACACAAAGACAAAACATAAGGGTAAGGCAAGGTTTGAGATAGGCTTGAATACCTATGCAGATGTGACGAATTTGACAATTTTAACAGGTTGCTCTTTGTGGGCTTATAACACATACCGCAATTTCGATTATATTCTTGTAATTTGTTGCAGTATCCTTGATAAAAACTAGAGATAGAGCTTGAACTCTCTCCTATAAAATAATTTACATCCATACTTGACCTATAAAAGACAAATTAAGCTCAAATTTATACTTGTAAATAATTTACTGGATGGGTTTATAATATTTAACTTATTTGCGTACGTAACGTCATCAAAGTCTATCTACTATGATCAGTATCAACCAACAAATAAAATATTTTTGTCTTATCTTGCTGGTGGTTGACTCGTGTTTTTTTGGGTGAGCTATTACCAGTTAATCCTTGCAAATGGCACGGGCGTCAACGTGTCTAAATTCACTTTCATCTCAATGTATACTTAACCGATAGGTACGTCCAGCGACAAAAATAATTATAACCACGAAACCGTAGACAGAGCGCGAGAAACTCCGCTAAGCCACTACAGTTCGTTTGCGGCGGCAATGAGCGGCTTGTAAATCAAAGGGATTCTAACATAATTAAGCTCATAATTAATGTAAAGACTCCTTTATTTATACGCGCTGTCATTCTTAAAATTGCCCCCGTTTTGATAAGACGCCCCTAAGAGAACGTGATTAACACATGTAACACGTTAATGGCCGTAGATAATGAAACTCAAAAACGGATTTGGAACGCGTCCCCGAGATAATAATTTGAAATATCGTTTGATTTACTGTAACAATAAAAACTACAGCGAGCCTTGTAAAATATGACTTTGATGCTCAAAAATTATCACTCGAGAATTATGTTTCCTTCACAATCATAATCATAACGTCGCCGGTAGACAGGAAGCGTGTGTGTTATGAAAACGAAAGACAACGATGTTCGGCGCCTGATTTACGGTTGGTTCATGCAATATTTTTTAGTAAATACTGTAATGACACCCCGATGCCGTTCCTCATCGGGGCCGCAGCTCTTCTTCGTGGCGGCTGAGTTATGCCCGCCACCGTCGCGGGACCGACTAGCTCCCTATTAATTTGTTTATATTAGAGCCGTTCACTTGCGCAGTCAATCACGATTGTCGTCAACCGCCCGATACACGATTTGTTTTCGAAAGATCTTAACCGTGTTTCGGTTATTTCTGTACAATTGAAGCTTTTAAATTTAGTGTCACCGCAACTCTCCGGAGACGCTCTAAACATTTGTCTCGGAATATTTATCGTCGCGGCACGCGAAGTATATCATCCGGTCGGTATTGTGGCAATCGATCAGAAGCCGCGCGGGCCCGACTAAATTGATTATTTATTCAGGCTTAGTTAAATCTTTGTGAGCGCGGTCGCGTTATTTGTAGACTAAAGAGGCAGGAAACTGTTAAATGCTTATTAAAAATGTAATTGCGGTGCGCCGAATCTAAACATTTGTCATTCGGCGGGTTTATGTGTGACCGTTTTGTGTATTTACTGTTCAATAAAATATTTATCACTTACGTTGTTGCATTTAGATTGCGAACGAATAAACTAAAATTATATCGTCTAGACGCCGCACTTGATAATGGTGTTGCGCTATTTTAATTAAACGAGTGATTTCTTTTAGCGAGCGGTCTTTTTTTTTTAAATTTGAGCCCGTTTCGCTTAGCCATAGTAGTGAGTTCGCAAAACTAATTTATACGATAACTGTTTGAATGGTACTTGAGTACCCTATCGCATTACTACCGCACCACTTAGCCAAGCAATAATAGGAAAGTATGGATCAGGACAATGCAACAACACACTAATGAGCGCCGGCGAAGTTCGCAACGGGATTATTATGGGGACCGCTTTACACAAAACGTTACATACTCAACGGATCCAAAGTCCTCCAAATTGTACCTTCGTAATTATATTAGCTACTCAAAGGTACTCCGTGCGAGACGGAGTGCGAGAGGGCCGCGGCATCATGACCTCCCGGGGCAAACGGGGATGAACACGCCGCACTCGAGTGAAAATATAAAACATGTTCATTATTTTAAGGCTAATTGGGTGAGGCCGCTTGCAGCGAAGTAGGTGCGAGCCTGCCGCCCGCCTACGGCAGTACCGAATTCGAGCATGGTATAGCGCCCTCATTATGCTACAAATGTTGATATACGTACGTGTGTATAGACAACGTTTCTGCATTAAACTGAAGCACATGTAGTGCTTCGTTAGGTATATGTGAACATGGTTGCGAATTGTAATCTGAATAGTCGGAAATTCCACGTTTATTGGGTCGCAATCGCAAATCTTATTAGGCGATACAAATGACAGGGTGTATATTGAAGCTTAGATGCTTCGCTACGGTTGTCAAGTGGTAGTGTTCCATAATCTTACTCTTTAGTGTTTTTTTGACTATATAGGTAATATTTATTTAACTATCTTCCATCTAGTTATTCAAAGTCTTAAAAAATAGGTATAACTTTATTTTCTCTGATATAATTGTAGTTTTGGGTGTGTTCTGGAATATTCAGAACTTCAGTATCTCTCTCGCGTTGTAATTATTTTGATTTGGTCTTACATACAGGCAACATTATTGCTCTGTCAGTGAAACTGGTGCTGCTTTTGTATTTGAACGCCCATTGTGTTTGGCGATACCTTATCTTTGCAAACAGAATGAATTGTGTTACAGTTATGTCGATATTCAATTGTAGCGGAGACAATGGTCTGGACAATATCGTCTGTATGCAAACCAGCCTATAATGTTCTCTTTTACAAGTGTTCATCTAAGGTGGTTAATCTATCACATGTTATTGTTACTTATTTCATATGTAGTTTTTATATTGTATAACATTTAATAGAAGCCCTGCTTTCCAATTCTTTGTGTCCCTTTTTTAATATTATCGTTTTACTTTAAAATAATACTGCGGATAAATAGAGCAAGTTAAGAGAGAATTTATTCTCGTTTTTGATGATCTCCCCGCCTGAGGCGTGTACGTTATTGTAAAACTTTTATATTCTGTTGCAGATTGAGCGTTGTTTCACTGAAAAACTTCTCTTTATAGGATATAATACAAAAGAAGTTCACTCGGTACAACCCTTGCGTTAAGATTACTCTTTGCCATGCAAAACTTTTAATTAATCAAATTCAAAGGGACCGATGGTCTGATGTCTTACCTAAAGATTAAAGAAGGATGTTTTGGGTTCGTATTTAAATTGAAAAGCTTTTATTCAACTTGAATTCCTTAAGTTATTCTCATTTAGTTTGTGAGAGTTGCATGAAGTTTGAATTGTACTTTTTCTTCTCGTGTTGCTTGTCAGTCTTCATAGCCTATCAATACATGCGTCATCTTGTCAGTCACTTTGTCAGCCAATAACAATACATCGACAAACTACACTCACTCGCTTTTTTCTATTGGCCGTACATGTTTGTGAATTAAAATGATAGGCGGTAAATTTAATTCATTTTTCGATATCTAAAAGGCTTATTACATCTAGGATTACCTATTATTGACCGGTCGTAACAGTGCCTTCTTACATGTTGGTTTTTTACATTTCAAAACTGTTATTATGCCTAATACTTAAGATGGCATTGTCAGGTACTGTCCGAATAAATAAGTCTGTATCTATATCTATACTAATATATAAAGCTGAAGAGTTTGTTTGTTTATTTGAACGCGCTAATCTCTGAAACTGCAAGTCGGATTTGAAAAATTCTTTTTGTTTCTGATAGCTAAATTAATGAGGAAGGTTATAGGCTATCAAGCGTTACGTCACAATTGTTAACGCGTGTGGAACCGCGTGGTATAGAAAATATATAAGGCTATATAATCCTATCTAAATTGTGTCAATCTATTTGCTTTAATAAAATAGTCTGTTAATTCTAAACAGAATCTTATTAGCTTATTTAAATTTGGCTTTAGCCAACAGTAACAATTATGCTTTCAAATCGATAAGAGCCTGCGAACTGAAATTAAGTCACATACATTAAATTTAGCTTCTGCCGATTTAGACTCTAACTCAAGTGATTGTAAGGGTTCCGAAGCGGTGGCGGAACCGAAGGCGGGCGATAGTTAATCACTATTCGCATCTGTGATGAAGTGTGGCTCGATTGTAATTACTTCGTGTGTTGATTTAAGCTTTATCACGAGGCGGCGCAGAGGGATCCGCGGTCGGGCACGGCCGCAATATTGAATTTATCCCTCCAGAGATACTTTATACAATTACTGGCCAACGGAGGTGCCGCCACGGAAACCTATTAAAATATTGGAGATAAGATCAAATTTTTAGTGTGGACGAGGTGGGCCGGCCCGCCTTATAAACAAGAATCGGATGCTCGCTACTTCTACGTAGCTCCTCTCGTTTATAATTTTTGTATCTACAATTGTTTCTAATTACGTACCGTTCGAACATTCAATTCTATATTGTTTGTAATTATTTTGTGATGTTTGATTTTATTTGTAATTTGTTCTTTAATTGGCTTCTGATTATGAATGGATACACTTTTTTTTGTCGTAATCTCGTTAGCCGCTCAGCTCTTGCTGTCGGGCGACTCGTGTTATTAATTCGGGTGAAAGTTTCGCGTGTCTTTTTTTTTATGATTGGATGGATGTACGAAATATTTTCTTTTATTATTATGCAATAACGCGTAATCAAGCATGCAATTATTTATGTAGATGGGCTGGCGGTTCATAACTGCGTGGCACTGCGTAAATGGAGCTTAAGGGGCAATATTCTTCTGCGGTGAGGCCATAAACACTAAACGGTTGGGAGGTGGCCAGACGGAGTGACTAACAGCCCGGGGCCACCATCTGCGAAATATACGACATCGTCTGAGTATAGTTTTTAATTAGGATCTGCCTACCGACCCGACGAGGCCTCTATTTGTTTAACCGAATGCAAAGACAAGCGAGATGAGAACAGTACGATAACCGCTATCACGAATGCCCGACTTGCCAGTTTTATTTGCGAATCAGCCGTTAGAAAGATTTACGTTCAGCTGCCACGGTACGGGTTAAGTGGCACAATCAATTGGCTAAATAGAATTAACTACAGATGGGGTAGCGCAGCCCCGAACGATTTCACCGCCGCTTTCTAATTAAGCGACGATTTTGTTTAAACTAACAAGTTTGTTTGGTTTGGTTGTAGGTATAATTTATAGTGTTGTTCGTTATTTAACTTTGTGTTGCTATCTAATTGCTTTATGTACTTACATTCGACTAATATTGTTTTAATCTTTTCGGAAATATATTAGGGTTAATATTTTAGGTACATTATAGTTATTATTACACAATATGTGATGTATTGTATGTAATTTTTTGTGTTTTTTATTGTTTCATGAAAACATTTTTGTAACAAAGAGATGGCGTATCTACTTTACACACCTATTTAATTAACATGTTAATGTTCCTGTTGTTAATAATTAAGTTCTTAGTATGATATCTCAGCCATCGTCAATGTTTTCCGTCATTAGCGGGTAAGAACATCTTTTTTAGCTGGAAATATGATTTTTATCATGATACTCGTAATGTTTGCTTCCGAGGAATTTCCTTTTGCTCTTGTGATAAAGAAGTTAGGAGGTTGTGTGCGCTTTAATAAGATTAATGATGTAGCTGTCATCACAAATTAAAGTCTCCTTTAAGATTTTAATAAGGCCTTTGTCAAGTAAAAGTTTCGGATTTATGTAAATTGCCAAGTTGGAAGCAAGTCAGCAAGTTGGGCTTAGAGGTTTTAATATATTAGGTAGGTATAGCTAAACGGTTTGTTGTAGTTTGATAACATACAATATGTTATTGGAACGAATTGATATTACAAAACAGGTATTGTCTTAATATCGGATAGGTATAGAACCGGTAAATCCTTTACTTAATACATTCACTGTTTCAATTCGTTAGTAATCATAATAATAGTAATAATTTATTATGTTAACCTTAACGATACCTTAACGTCCAACTAAGATAAGAAAGTACCTGTACTTACCTACTTCTACTATTTTTTTTAAATGTTGTAGCGATTGATGTACACGTTAGAAACATGGATTTCGAACTGTAAATCAATAGATTGGTATCAATAAACTGGTAAAACATATAGAAGCCTGGTTGTGGGCGTCCCGGGTACTCCGAGGCCGCGGGTCTAATCGGTAAGTTTCAATTATGGCGCCCCTACGGTCGCTACCGCTGTTGAATTGGTCCGATGAATGGGCCGTTTTGCATATATGCCCGCCAGCTGTTTACAATAATCGATGATATGTTTTTACATTTTCAATTTATCGATATTCATTCCTGGTCGGACAATTTATTTGTATTGATAATGGATCAAAGACTTCTGTTTATTTTTATCCGCCCAACGCTGACGGGTTTATGACGATCGAATCGTGATCGGGTCGATTTATTCTCGCTACGCTAATTAGACGCTAATCGTTAATCCAATACCTACGGTTCTTGTGTGTCTGATGCAACCGCTTGTATTTCTAATACTTATTTGGTATTTTCTAGTTGCATTTCATCAGTCGAGATTCTGAAGCTAACGACTTAGATGTTATTTATTCGTTCTATTCGAAAGAATAGGTAATAAGGATGTCTTTAAATACGACTAAAGTGTATACTTAGGTAAGCACATGGTGTAATAGAGCTGAAGAGCTAGTTATTAAAATTAACATAGATACAATATAAAGGTTTACTTTTTCTTTGGTTTTTTGTATCAGCTTTCCGCCAAACCTCCCAATGCTATAATGTGTCGATGCTCAAAGCGGAAACGATCCAGTATAAAGTAACATGAATGAATTTCTTATTGTTTTCCGAGCTGGGATCGTTCTGATTTGTAAGTTTTTTACTTGTTGGGACCCCAAACGGTGTAACGTTAGCTTAGGAGGCATTGACTCGGGGCGGAGGCGAGTTGTTGGCGCAACTAACCGACGACAGCGGGATGGAAGGTTTTCACAGGCCGGTACGATAAGTGCATTTGCTTGTCGCGACACGGCGCGGCGCAGTGATCGCCTCAAGCCCGCCTCAATGGCCGCGCGCTTCCTTTATTTATATACGCCCTTCTGTAATTAACGATAGTAAAAAGAAATACATATATCTCTGATTTATACCATATCGACCTTTTTTTTCGATTTCGGGATTTAGGATCTGATTTCTTATCTCGCTTTGTTTAACGTGAAATTAGTGTTTAAAATAGTTTTTATTAATTTTGATTTAAAATTAACGTACCTGTACATGTCATCTGGGGTACAGATTGCATTTGGTTCACTTTATTTAAGAGTTCTTAACTTCAAAAATCTGTAAATAAAACATCTTCAATAATGGTGAAGTAGGGTATTAAAATTTCTATTTCTATTTGGTGTTCGGAAATCCGAAACCACGAATAAAAGTGGACTAAGGTTTTATATATTTGCATTTGGCGTTTTTAAATCATTAAACAAAATTATAACTTCCAATATAATATTATTTAGTTATAATACAAGAGATAGTCAAAAATTATTAAATTATCTAAGGTGCGTGATATAATATTTCCTAGAAGATGAACATTTAAGGAAAATAAGAAACACGTTTTTGTTAATACAGATCTGATATCTACGGAAATAACATATTTACAAATATATGTATTTAATTTGTACCAGGTAGCAAAAATCAATTCTCTTAAAAACAATAATTTATAAAATATAACGGCAAAGCATCTACAGAGGCCAAGAACTTAAAAAAATTGTTATTATTGCAATCAAAATCGAAATTTGTCTGTATGATAAATTACCAACACGCATAATTATTGTAAATGGAGAATGAAAATTGTGGTGGCATTTTAAAAAGCTGTCTCTGCATACCTCATGCGAAACGGATTAGCCGCACCGAAACTATAATGCTAATACAAACAAATAGAATAGCGAGAGAACGAAACGAAAATTGAACGGAGCGTTGATAAAATAAGAGAATTTAGGAGTAGAACGTGAGGAATGAGACATCGACGCAAGAGTGCAGAGGCGTTGGAGCAGCTGACACCTGTCATCGCGCAATTTATTAGTCGCTCCGAAATAACAGAGTCAGTGAACGTTCAAACAAAATGAAGAGACACAACGCTCTATTAACGACACATCCTCGGGGTGCGCCGCTAACAGGCACGCAATTAAATTCACAATGTTCGTC
>DWQK01001215.1:0-16409 GCA_018231225.1 Noctuana stator
CAATATTATTTTATTGCAAATCATATCCGATAGCCACGATTATTTAGTAAGTGTTCAATAGATGGCGCTGTGTTACAGTGCAGCCTTATATCAAGATATCCATCGAACCATGAAGCTAATAAGTTAAGGCGGTACGAAGTTCGCCAGGTCAACTAGTTAAATTATAGAATCATATTTGTCTTTCCTAACTCTTATTACAAATTGTGTATTGACCAAGTCAAGATAATTGTATTGAGCTGTCAAAATGTGACTCCTTCATACAATAAAATTTGTAGGACCAATACACATTACGACGTCAAAATGTCATGTTTATCGATTCAAAGGAAATAAAAATAAAATTCATTAAACAATGTGAATCAAATTAAAGTTTGAGACACGTTTTATTGTTCCCTTTTACAAAAATAATCTTTTAGAATTAATTGTGAGCAGTGCCAAATACCCCATAGACCACAGCATAGAGACATAATTATTTAAAAATGATGGGATCTGCTACAGCATAACTAGAGCGTCAAAATATTTAAAGATACTAGCTACTAGGGAAATAGGGAGCTTACCTCATGAATACAGTTGGAGGGCATATGAGCAGTTTGTGTAAGACGCGGTAAATTGTCTATGCATAATTCCTGTGTGCCTTAGAATGTGAACAATTTACAGAAACAGAGACAGAGAAGTTGGTTGGTACTAAAAAAGAAATGAGGCTGCTGAAAGAAATTTCAGATTGAAATAAGCAGTTCCTATATACAATTTTATATATATGTATATAGGTTTTATTGTTAAGATCACAGTGTACATAAATTACTAAATATATAAAGATTTTTTTTACGAAAATCGATTAAAGAAGACGATTATTTCGATTTTTTTTTATCACGATTAACCACCACTTCTATTCCTTCAATATTCCAAGTTCGAGCTTAATAAGGTTTGGGAATGCAATATCGATTTATATTGTCAGGTATGAGGGGTAGGTATTTGGTAACCACATCTATATGATGTCGTATGATGAAACCGTAGTGTAGGTACAAAAGGCGAAGACTAAGAAGGAAGTCACTGAGAAAGTTTGCTTAAGTTTGGGGAAAGGCTTAACAATACTAGCTTAGTGGACTACGGACTACCGTTCGCGTGTCCTACATTTTAATCAGACGGATTTTTGGAGGCACCCAGACTACCCAGTAAAATGTTTGTTACGATTAAAAGGCAGTCTTGAAGTATTAGTATAAATTGGTCTTGAATAAACCTGCGAGATTCGAAATTGTGGGTATTTGTATTAAATATAAATATAACATTTATATAGTTTTTTATTTCATTAAAATTGGGATGATTTGGCTACATTTCTGTGGAAGGTCAGAACTATTTCGTCAAGTTTAAAACGTATGAACCGAGTTTTGATGAAATTTGCACTGTTGCCCTAATTTGAAAGAAATTTGTACTAAAAAAATTCGCCACAAGCCTGTAATTCTACTCCTGTGACTAGATAAAATAAAATAAGCTTTAACGTAGCACCCTATGTGTTACGCAATGATATTTTGACTATAAATATCTTGAGATTGTATTTACTGAAGTTGGATCCCAGAAGGGGTTTTCTTTAATCCGTTCACCCCAAAAAACTTTTTTATCCAGTTAAATTACCCTTATCGATCAAACGGAAGTTTGGGGTCTTATTTATTGCTAAATCGTAAGTACAGGAGGGACCGAAGGTTATCAGCAAAGACTTTACTTTGAGTAAATTGAATTCTAAGGGTGGTTTGACTGCTGCAAAATTTGAACTTTTTGAACAGTTTGTGTTAATATTGCTTTATTATCTGCAATGATCGAGGAGCAAACGATTAACAGGAAATTTGCGAACTCATAGAAATCTTTATTTCATATCAATAAGAATCTAATATCATCTAATAAGAATAACCCTAACATGTAGGTAATAACCAAGAGTGTTGTGTTAGAGAACTCTCCTTAAACATAGTATTTAGCAATAGACTAGATTATAATAACTATAAATAAAGTAATTTCATTTCAAGTACTTTATACAACAAAAAAACCAGTACTGCGGGATGTCCATTGACATTTACTAAAGTTCTATTTGAGCTACTACGTAGATACATTACTATTCCTGAGGACAACGAGTCGCCTTATGTTTTAAAGTGTTACTTTATTTAATAATTACGCAACAATTACCCGGAGTCCGGACACCGAGCTCGAACTGTTCGAATGAAATACTTCAGTGAACGTTTACCGACATACTTCGTAAGTACCTGCTCGGCGGTTGATGGAACTATGTGAACTCGGTCTAATCCCTCCCATCTCCCTTAGCCTGGCCACAAATGTCTGACATGTTTGACTTTATGACCGGCTTTATAATTTAGGCCGGTTAGGTTGCATACTTTTTTAAATGATGTACACATTATTTTTCTAAAAATTCATTTGTTTTTTATTGCCGGGTTTATTGTAGTTTAAGTTTAGGCATTTCTTCCGATATTTATTTTGTTCTTTACTAGCTTACCTGGCAAACGTTATTGTGCTAATTCTGCCATATAACTTATTTGTAGTTAATATTTTAGTTGGTATATAAAATATATTTCTTAAAATAAGTTATAGCCTACATACTCGTGTGTTACCGAGGACTAATAGCTATAAACAGATTTACTCGCTATTTTCTAAAGTACAAAATAGAACTACATTTGCACGGCATTAAGCTTAAAGCACTTTTAGTTTGGTAGAGATTTAGTCACGGTTTTGCGCAAACTAGTTTAAATCTGATTCACGAGTAAATATGTAAAAGTTTTTAAGCTTAAATGGAAGAACGTCAGACCCCGCAGGTATCAAGAATAACTTTAACCATTATTATTTGTAAAGAATAATGTGGAAATTTGCATGCTGTTTATTACATTTTAAAAAAATTAGTAGGAAGGTATATCAGTTGACTTGTAAGTGAAGTTGTAAAATTTCTTAAGACAATAAATTCTCTAACCCGAAATAATTGTTGTCGTTCGATGTTTAAATTACTCAATTTTTTTTATCAAATCAGTTTCTTTTATTGTTTTTTCATGTATCTGAAATGAGAAAAATAAGAGTGGGCAGGCCACTTGATAATAAATGGGAATTGTGTCCCATTGAAGCATAGCACTGCATCAATCTATGAGTATACCTTAGATTTAGTTTTACTCGAGAATGTGCTTAAGTGGCGATGGGTTGCAGTGCCCACTTTATATACAAAAACGAAAAAAAAAACGATTCTCTGTCAAAAAACAATGTATCGGTTTTCATATGATTATGGATATTAAACGAGTATAAATGTTTGTTGATTGAAATATAAAAGCTTCGGAGGGCGGAAGTGTAAATTTAATTTTAAATTGCTTACTCCCTAAATATTAATAAGTAAGTATCAATTAGAATAATTAATTTTACAGTTTCGTGAGCACGATGAGTGAGGATTTCATTCGTTTTCATATTAATAACGTTATTAATTGGTTCGTTATCATTAAAAAAACGGGTTTATTAAACAAAAACTTATTTATGCTATATGTAGAAATATCTTAAAACGTTCTTTTACCTGCCAATAGAATCATAATGTTCTATCATTGACATCTCAATTGTTGATTTTAACAGTTTTAGTAATCTAGGTACTAATTTTCGCGTAATAATCGAAGTTCCATGACAAAGCCACTGGCCAGTCTTAAAGTTGTTTGCAGACCGATGAATATTATATTTTAAATGGGCCACATAATAAAGTTTGGCGAGCCACATGTGGCCCACGTTGAGCATGACTGCTATAAATTATCAACTCTTTTACTTAATATTCAAAGGAGTGCCGAGAGTTTTTTTCCGCCGGCTTTTTTCTCTCGGCCTACCTTAGCCAAAAGGGCTAATAAAGCCGATGTACCGTATTATTTTACGTTCATCCAGTGTATACTTGTTTATGATGAATAACAATTTTTGAATTTGAATATATATTTATAGCTTCTTGATCAGATATTATAGCTTCTTGATATTATACACTCACGGCACCGAACAGCTGCGAGTAGAAGTAGCAGAGGAGAGACATGGGGATGCAGTAGCTCCACACGAAGATACAAGCAACGAACACCTTCGTGTCCTCGTTTTCGGAGATGTAGTCGAATGAGCACGTGGTTAGGAAACCCTCTGTAAAAGTGAAGAGACTTAGAATTTACCTTATTTCTATACTAGCGAAATTTTTGAAATTTTAATCGATTTAAAAAAAGGGGGAGGATCTCAATTCGACTGTATTTTTTACCACTTCCCAGTGAGCGAACCGATTTTGATGAATTTTTTTAGTTTGAAAGCTGGTGCTTCCCGTGTGGTCCCATTTTAATCGGGTCCAATACTAACAATGGCGTGTACGAGAAAACTATTGAAGTCGGTTTTTCTGGCAATAATATAATTAAAAAAAATACATTATGATTACCTTTAATTTTGTATATATAAACGTAATAATTTATCCCCTTAACATACCAAAACTATTTTAGCCTGTGTTCTGAGTCAATAGCATCTTTTAAGCAATTATAGCCTGTTGTGTTTTGAACTGAGATAAATTTTTCAAATTAAGGATGTCGACGGTTTGTTGCTCATCAAATTGTCGCCAGCTCATTTCAACAACGCGTTAAGTTCTCGACCGGACGCGCACAATTTGTACCCAATTGCTGTTCTGAATTAGCTGTTTATCTATGTCTTAATATAGTACAATACGTACGTAGGTAACTGCAGTTGTTTCTAAAGTATAAAAATCGTACGAACTGTCTTTAAGATTATTTAAGGAACATCACCAGGTATTAAAAGATTGAAGGAAACAAGTGAAGCGCTATTATGTAGATTTAATAAACGCAAGCGTTACACTCGTAACTCTGAAACACAATTTATGGTTTCCTCACGCAATATTTCGCGTGAAATTGGCTGTGAATTGCGTTAAAGTCCCATGGACGATCAAATAATATGAAATTTTAGGTAGGTGCTTCGTCACTTTTTATTGAACCGTTACCGTCTTAATGACCTAAAATTTTTATTACGTTTCTCACAACTTTGACTGTAAATTACATTGGGTGGCCCTTTTCTTCAATATGTAACATACTTACGAGTATCTTATAAATATTTAATTTAACAAATGTTTTGCATTTGAAAGTATATTGCACTGCTAATATTAATTTGATATTTATTTGAATCAGATTTTAATCTTATTGTTTTGGGGACACAATCGGAGAGTAATTTTGATGCAGGTTTTTATATTTAAAGTTTTTTTTTATTATTATTTTTATATCTACCTACATGTAAGTTTCTTAAAGTTTTTAGTTTAGGCGTAGATATATATATTTATTAATTACAATACGTTAGAAAGATACCAACCAGGAACGTATCTTCCCCATATCCTGAAGAAGGGTAGGACGTTGAAAGGGATAGCCCATATCCACGTGAAGAGGATGAGCAACAGCGCTTGAACCTTGGTTATCCGGCCGTCTAGGGGACTTGAGATGGTCCTGCAAGATGTAAAGGAATATGAAGATTTATTTATCTTCACGGGTAGGTACGAGTACCTATATCTTTACATAATATCGAATGAAGTTGCTGCCGCTGTCTCTTCGCTTAGATATTTTAAACTACTTAACGGATTTTAATGCAGTTTTTAGCAATAAATAGAGTGATTCAAGAAAAATTTTATACATGAATAATTTACGGATTTTCAAGCGATATGAAGTACGCCGGGTTTTGTTAGGTATTATAAAATAAATTTGACCCAAACAAACAAACAGGGCAAGCTTAATAAAACCGTTTACCTAATAAAGTCACCTGCGCGTTTGCTGTCGGTCTACTACAGTTTTTACCAATGGACATAGCGGTGCCTTAAAATGCTCACTTTGTAATGCTTTAATACCAAAAACCCTTACTTATATCTGTCGAAGGCAATTACAGCGTTTGTGATGGCGCCGCCGATACCCGAAAACCCTCCTAGTGCAGCGTACACGTCGCAGCCAAGCTGATAGCCAACGAGCCTCTGGTAGAATGAATTGACGATGAGTAGTGGCATCTCTATCATCATCATGAGGTCGAATATGGCCAGGTTGATGACGAACATGTTGCTCGGGCTTCGGAGTGCTTTTGATCTGCAACAATAAATTTTTCATCGAAAACTATGAAACTATATAATGTTACTGGCCAGTTTTACGCTGTTCGCGTTGCATATATCGCCATGAGACAGAATGATCACTGACAATGAGCCACGAGGCGAACATGTAAACACAACATAATAATTACGGAATTAGGTTCACAACAAGTACAAAATGAACATTGTACATTATCAATATCTATCGCTTTGTATAGTGTATGCGTTATATGTCGCTCTCTTTTACTCCATGCCCAGGGGGTCGGAGTAATATCTTCCTTCTCTGTTATGTAACGAAATCTGTACTCTCAACTCTCGTTCTATTTCTAAATCACAGTCGAAGTTTCACTTAAACACACTATCATTTATTTACTGGTATTTTTGTTAAGACAACGTAACATACTCGTAAGTAAGCGTATCGACATTTATAGTCGTAAGTGTACGTAACTGTTATTCGATTATACTTATACTGGAACAAAGAGGTGTAACATAATCGGCTAATACGTCTAAGTACTGACTGTACTGAAGGTATTAGCGTTAGCATCGTGGGAATATCGCCAGTTTCCTGGCATGTGTGCTCAAACATATTTTTTCTTTGATCCTCGCCAAGTGGGCTGCGAATAAAAACTGTTTTGTATTGGTAAGAGAATATTATTTTTGTAATTTACAGTTACGTACTATCGTTGGTTCGTGTTGTAAAACTGTGTCTGCAATCTGTCTGTTGTTGGAAAATTTAAGTTCCCAGTTTTTGACACAAAATGCCGGAAGTATGTACCTATTTTTTATAAATGAAAGTTACATTTATAAAAAATAGCTAAAGTATTGCGGGTTTTTTTTTAGATCTAATAAAAAAACTATAATTATTGTAGGAATTGGTAAGTACTTTCGTATAAATTAACTATTACCACAGCGCATTTTTATATAATTAAGGCTACCTAAAAATTTTTTCTCACGAATTTGGCTATTGGCTATCATACACAAAAATATTTTATCAAATCCGACTCCTAGTAACAGAGATTAGCTCTTTGAAATCAACAAATTTTTCATGTAGGACTGTTATCCAAACCTTATATCCGAAGCAATACGTAAAAATGGGTGTTTTATTAGCACCGATCGCACAGAAAAATCTATAGCTTGCTATACAGAAAAGGTCAATGCGTTGAAAGTTTAATAAATGTTATAATTTTTCGTCATCGCGCAACACTCGTCCCATTTATCAAACTGACATGTTGTGCGTTAATCGTTTTTAATTAATATAAATGTCACCATATTTTAAGGCCTGTTGATTTTTTGTTTAAAGTGTTATTTATCAGTGCGTATATCGACTGCAATATTGTTAACTACCGAGCGAAATTAATAATTATCTACTGCATTAACAAAGTCTAGCGATATTAAGATTTCGTTTTCGTGTCATATATTATGTCTGTTGTATTTATTTATTTATATTACGAGTATTATGTATTCAATGCTGGATTATTTAAGGGATTATAATAAAGTAACAAATTAAATATCTAGGCAAAATTAAAATGTATTTACCATATTGCAGGACAAACTTAGTTCATTGTCTTTATTCCGACTAATATAGTCTGTATGTACGAAGGCGTCACTCGGCGTCTTAGGCTATTTGTCTTCTACTTGCTATTTGTCTTTCAGTGTTCATTACCAGTATTATTAAGTTCTAGCAACTCATAGACAGTTATAGAAGTTTTACCGTCAATTTAATCATGAAATTAATGGATGTATGCAAAACCCCGACTGGCAGCTTTCTCTCTTATCTAAGGCTTTCTTTGTAACTACCTTCTGTACATAGTATAAAATGAAGTCGCTTCCGCTGTCTGTTTGCTTAGATCTCTTAAACTACTCAACAGATTTTAATGCAGTTTTCAGCATTATAAAGAGTGATTCAAGAGGAAGGTACCTATGTATAATTCACTAATCTTGAGGCGGTATGAAGTTCACCGGGTCAGCTAGTAATATATAAAATCTATGGATAAATCTATAGATTTTATACAATAGATTTAGATTCATATAACAAATCGGTTCAATATAACGGAAACTCCGTATTATAATAATGAAAGCCCTGAATAAATGCGGCTCTGTTATTTGTCTTCCAGCGTTCATTAAGGGTTTGATTAAATTCTAAGGGCTCGTCGCTGTGATATGTGATACGGATATTAGTTCCCCAGCGCTGTTTACTGTTTACTTACACGGTCGAGTACGAAGCTACTAGTCTATTGTTTGACTTAGTATTAACTGTAACTAGATAGTAATAAAATTATCAGATGGTAGATCCCTATAGCTGCTTCATGAGCCGCGATAGCTATTATATTTATCACTTGTATTATACATTTTTTTTTATATATTATATATTATATTTTTTATTTTTTTATATATTTTTTTTATTTTTATTTTTTAATATTTTTTATATTTTTTTTTATTACTTATTTTATGTTTCTTAGTGCATTATTAATTAGAAACATTTACTCGTATCATTTTTAAAAAGGGAAACATGTTTAATACAGAATACAGATAAAAAAGTGACTTTATTTTGTAAGGCTGGTTAATTCCTATTCTTCACAAACCCTATTTCATAATTTTTGAAACATTATACTGAAAGTGAAACAATCACTTCAGTTGTTCAGTATAAAGTCACAAATCATGCTATCTTCATGAAAATCAAATGTGCACGAAAAGCTATTTTCATTATAAGAATGAATGTATCCGTCAGCCAATACAATGCGCTCAAAGCGAGGTAATGGAGCTTCGTATTTTAATGCGCAAGGCTTACACTGGCTCCACACGATCGTCTAACATCTTGCTTGAAGCCTTATACTGATTTACGCAAGAGGATAAGAAAGAAAATGCTTAGTCTTTTCTTCGGTATTCATTATACAATCGTTTATTTATATTGCTATTTATTGCTCACAAATTATCATTTTTTAAACGAAACAAGTTAAAGTTATATAGGTAATTAAGGTTCAAAGCACTATCGTACGCGTAGATCGTAGGAATCTATTAAATTGCGAAAACTTATAACTTTTCTTTGAGGTAAAGATGACGTGTGTTGAATCTTCGCGTAAAACTAGTGTATAAGACAAGACCGGGATAATTTTAATACTACTTCTATACATTAGTTCTAAGGAGATAATTCGACGGTCGTATGTAATCAACATTATTGCGAAAGGTTTAAATGATATGTCGGAATATAGAACAGAATACAAACACAAAAGCGTTACTCGCGAGACCCAAAAAATACTATATCCTTTTGTTCGAGTAAACATTTGGATTTGTTGTTTTTTTTTTTGTAAATCTAAAGTAAGACAGTATAGAAATTTATATTTATCTTTTTTAAATAAAACGCGGCGACGTAATTATTAATATTATGATTCTTTTTTTTAATTTTTCTATTCTATATTATTATAAAATTAAAAGCAAAAGAAATTATTTCCTGAGCTTCTCCAGCGATTCTGCCAGCATCACGATATCATCGACAAATCATCCATTTAAAACGTGACAATATTGTGGCTATTCGTATTTTTATTTATAACTCGACTTCTGTTTTTCCTTTATGATTCAAAGTTCGAAATTACTTTGTGGCACATTTCTGTAACAATTCAAGTACTCGTAAGTATCGTAACGGAAGTTGCGGGCGCTCTCCCAAGTTGGAAACGTTTCCTGTGTTCGCGACGTAAACTCATATTTCCGTTCTAAAGCTGGCCACGTACAAGGTTGATAAAAATTGAAACGAAAGGAGCTGTGAGGCGAGCAAATTTGGACAGCAAGGATCTATAGGGAGGGGTTGTGACCCGATCCTCGTTTCGTTGCTATAAAATACTGGCCATCAGCTTCCTCATTTTATATGTGACCGAAATTTGTAAATTGTGGAATTTGTTGATATTGCTAGTTTTATTTGGATAAATTATATTTGGAGCAGCGTGGTGGAGTGTGCTCCAGGCCTTCCCTGGTTGTAGAGAGAGATCTTTGCCCAGCGGTGAGACATAAAAAAGGGTTAAACTCGTATATCATTGCTTATCATGGATTGATGAAAATTGCAAGATATTATTTTTGATATGACTCATCTAATTTTATTCATTTATTTACAAAAACAAAACACGATTTTACAAAGAAATACAGAGTGAAGCTCGGTCGCACAGTTGCTGTTCTATGACGTCTCTAAAATAATTTATAGATATTTGATCTCTGTTGTCCGCTTATCCTAAGTATTTATCTTTGCCGATTGTTCTAGTATCTGGATTATTTGAATAATCAATAATCTAATTACAGTTATATCTATTCGTACAATTTTTTATACTTTATGCAGAGTCAACTGCGAATTATAGGTACGAAATAAAATCCCAATCTTATTAATAAATCCAATTGTCTATGTCTGTATATTGCTTCATGTTTGTATAATATCGTCTTATTAATCATATTACCAATACTTTTGCCGTTTTCCATTTCATCAGTCATGCTTTAATAAATAAGTAAGAACAGTTAACATAATTTCATTTTCAAGTAGAAAAAGTTGGACCAAACTAAATGATTTAAAATTTCTGAAAAATGTCTCATATGGACTTTACTTTACTCGTTATAAATAAAAGTAATTATACAATTCATGATGTATTTAATTTAACATTACGTATTTAAAATTCCCAGAACATATAATAGCCCCTTTATACTCGTAAGTACCTAAGATCTTTCTACAGCAGAAATTCGGTAATATTCTGCTCGATAGTTCATGAGAAAATTTTCTTGTTTACACAAGTAAGTTTCCCCAAGTAATCTAGAATCTCACCGACGTGTGTTTCAAGTTTCCTTTGCACATCAGTGTTCTAGATCTCTAGCGAAACCGTGACAGGAACTATATTATGCGCTGCTTTAATCTTTGAGTTTCAAAAGATTTTTGCAAAACTTACTTGCCTATACCACATCACTACGAGTACATAGTATAAAACAAAGTCGCTTTCTCTGTCTCTATATCCCTATATATGCTTAAATCTTTAAAACTACGCAACGGATTTTGATGCGGTTTTTTTAATAGACAGAGTGATTGAAGAGGAAGGTTTGTATGTATAAACGTTCGCAGTTTTTCTGTAGTGTATTTAGTATCAGGATTGAAACCGTGCGAAGCCGGGGCGGGTCGCTAGTCATTAAATAAAACATTGAATCTAACCATTTGGACAACGCTTAATGGAAACGATAATATTATATTGGAATCTTCATAGTGATTAGGTGTTAATTGAACTCAATCCAGGAGCCTTGTGCTATGATTTTAAAAACACGTAACTCTGTGCACATAATATGATTTTTCAATTCCACGCACAATGACCCACATTCCACCCATAATTCCACGGCTGGCGTAACGCACGTCACGCGTAATGTATATTTATATTCTACATACTTTTGGTGGAATGGCGCGTTACGAACACACGTTTATGTTTTAAGCACGTTATAAACGCGATACATCACACGATATTGATAAGGAATCGTGTGTCGTAGCTAAGAAGGCCCCTGGTCTGATTCCCTGTTCCCCACTTACCTGATAAGCGAATGAGCTCTATTCCTCAGCGTAGCGAGCAAAGCATCATCATCAGGTGTCTTCGTTTGCTTCTCCTCGTATACCCTGGTGGAGCACAGCACCGAGTCCAGCGCGACGGAGAGGCAGTCCGTCAGCTGACGAGCCAGCTCCATCTCCTTGGGGTCGGCAGTTAGATCCTTGTCCTGGGGGTGAGCACACTGAATCAGGTCTTGGTTTCAGGGTTAACATCTTGGATAAGTAGCAAACGAGTAAGCCGTCTGGAGTAAGCTAGTCACTGCGAGCTATAGACATCTTCGTAACTTACTTCAAATAGGTCAAAAGTCCTATAGTATATGTCTTCCCTATTCCCTATCCTATCCCTGGGGGATGTATATTATAATATAGTACTATATAGTTTAAGTAGTAATATAGTAGTATTAGTACCAAACGTACTCAAGTTTATGTTGAGCAAACGTACTTTCTTCTACGCTTCGACCTAGGGCTTCACTTGAAGGCGACAGGGCTTATTGCTTACGCTCTCTGTATCTGAGACCCCTGTACGATTTTTAGTAGTTTACGATAAACGCAATTCGGTTTTGAGTTTCTCCATACATCGATTAGCAGCGCCCTTAGTAAATAAGGCGAGAACTAAAAGTGAACCGTGTTCATTGCTCGTTTTCTTACTGAAATACAACTTTGTACTGTACGAGGTTGGCAATGTATGGCGTTATAGTTAGCTCGATCATGTTTTTCTAAGTGTCAAAACTCGTACTAAGCCGCTTGGTCTGTGTTTGGTGTACCACGAGTATATTCACGTACATTATGTCCCAAGTGAAACGTCTACGAGGCTGGTGCCTGGCATACAAAAGGTTTATTTCCCGTAAACTGAAGACCAACATCAACAAATATTGCACCAGGACGCCTCAACACTTCGTCGTGTCGCCGGCGACAAGTAGTAAAGAGGGCGCGTTTGATACATTTAGTTCATTCGCCTATGTTTAATTTTTTCATATCTCAAATTTCAATTACTTTTATTAATTTTCAAGTATTTCATACATAAGTTAATGTAATACAAATACACTACATACAAGTGTATCTATTAATTCATCGGAGAAAAAATCCGACGGCCAAAACTCTTTTAGTACCTACTGATGAAATAAATCAAACCTATCGAGCAGTGTTTTTAGACAAACCAGTAGGTAAACTTGTTAAATAATATCACAATTAGGTAAACCCAGTTGGTAACCCCAATTAGGTAAAGCCAGGCGTACGTCAATAAAAATATATAAACACATATATGATCGTGAAGATGTAACAATATCGAACGCAGGACACACAGATATTGAAACTAAAGTATCGAACATTTGGGTCAAATTGAAGAAGACACTCGTAAAATATCGTATTGACGACGTAATTGTGAGAGTTGATGACATAAAGATCGTGCCCCCGAACTCCAAACGACACGGCAACAGCGCCACCTGCATCATAAAAAGTCGCACTAAAACAACGAGCCGTTATATCGACTGGAAGGAATTCAAAAGTCGAGCGAAAATAACAAATTTGGCACATACAGAGATGTTATCTCTGCAATGTTCCGCCAGGGACCTCGTAAACAACTAGATTTACAGCCTCAAATATAAAAAGAGCAAGAACAAAAGATGGCGTCAGAGATAATGGACAATTAACATGGCGTGGCGGCGAGCGTACGTTTTAATAAGTTCCTTTTTAATTGCGGCTAACATAATAAAAAATTACGCATAACAACCGTTCGGAACTGAATTAAAATTCCTCTTGTTCAGATTTTATCGATTTAACAATAATATTTAGAGCGGAATTGCGGATTAATTAACAATTTTCTTAATAAGACCACATATTCGACAAACGACTATTTTTACCGCGAAATAAGGCAGTTCAGAAGTACTGTTAACTTACTGTACCCAAATAACATTATAAAATTACGTTATTTGGGTACACTAAGCAAAATTTTCTTAAGCAAAATTCAGTAACGAATAGTTCCTTAAAGTAAACGCTAAGTAAATCTGAAAGTTGGTTGTTAAATTAAGCAAATGTATCACAAGCAAACGGCAAAAGCCACATGCCTCGTTACTGAATTTTAAAATTGGTAAAATATTTATAAAAGCAAAATCCACATATACATTTTAAACGTAAAATGTGAAAATGTAAAACGTATTGAATATTTTTAAAAGTGCCAAATACACTACAGTAATATAGCGTAATATGGTCCTTTTAAAAGATAAAAGAAATCGACACATTTCCTTATCTGGCCAGATTCCGTGGTGTATTGTACTAATATGATAATGAGCGGAGTTTTGTTCGATTTTCAGCGTACGGCAGAATAGCCACGGATAAGAATACAAATGAAGTATCCTTTTATCATACAATTGTTTGTGCGAATGGTATTACGTATACCTGAACAAATAACTTGATGTAAACATTTTTTAATCATTTTATTATTGTAACGTTATATTTTTATAATTAAAACATCCGTAATATATTAATTTGTTCTAAATTTGTTATAAATTTGTTCTTTTAAGTACGTAATTACTAATTACTGATTATTATTTTAAAAATTTGGTAAAATAAATGTTCTCTTACCTAAAACAATGAAAACTTTTCGAAAAATATCCATATAAATGGTTTACTGTAATAATGCACAATTTCATAAACGTCAAAATTTCAATATCACAATAAATAATAAAAACAATCAATTGCCCCATACACAACTTAAAGCGTACCGTGTTGTACATTGCTCTTTTTCTTATTAAAATGCAACTTCGTACTGTACGAGGTTGGCAATGTATAGCGTGATAGTTAACTCGATCATGATTTTTTAAACTGTCAAAACTTGTACTAAAAACTAAATCAGCAACTCGGTCGAGCACTGGCATGGGATCGAACGGCGCTCTCAATGCATTAGCGGCGCTTTTAAAGCGACGCCACCGGGTGCCCCGGGGCGCTGCGGAACACATAATATTATTATGGATGAATAATGGAATGTTACCACCTCGCCTACCATACACAACACGACTATACCCGAGGTGTGACGACGCCACGATCGTTAAACTGTGTTATTTAAGAATAGTTTCATACTGAAAGACGGAAAGAATGATACATTTATGGCACATGTAGCCTTACACACGAACATTTTACAAATCCGTCATTGACCTAACAGTTAAATTTTGTATGGGATTTTGAGCAGCGCCCCTTATCGGGCGTATCGGGAACTAAAAATCGTATGAATAAAGTGACATTAGGTACGTAACTCGATTACTTAACGTAGTTCTTTATTATTCGTGATAGGGCTACTGATGGAGAATCGTGAAGGTAGCTGGTAGAAATCCTTAGTGGTTCGTAAACTTTCGGAAGCGCCCGAAAAATAGTTTTCAAACTTAGGCCTTTGAAAGCCAACCGCAATAGACGCGAATGAACAACAGAATCGAATAAAAATGTTTGAACGTAGCTTCAACATACAATTTAACAGAAATGTTTACTTAGCGTGGGTAGTCAGTTTTTTGTTTGAACACGAAAATCACAGTGTTGTGTGCACACAAAAAATGTGAGATATAAAATTCTTTATCCGTCTATTTTTAACGTGAATTCAGAGGCGAATGGGAGCTTATGTTTTTTTTTTATTTTTGTGTAGGTTTACCTATAACAAATGGATAGCCTAGCGAAAAATGGCCACAGATACGCAAGACTCGTTCATGTATCGAAATGTGCTTTAACGTGACGATATTATTGAAATTACACTGTTTTATAGTTGGTAGAACTTATAAAGTTCGCCCGGGGAGGTACCACCGCGTCCTCTTGAAAGCAACTCTTGTAGCAAATACTTGTGGTTCGGTTGGGGAGGGTTGCTGCCGAACACACTATACTTGAGGCGACCATCTCAGTCCTCGTGAGTAGCAACGCCTCCACGTATGATCTCAGATAGGACTTCTCTCCTATTTGTGGTTGGACGTGGATGTCCATGGGTTGCAGTGACTACTTAACATCATACCTACTCGATTGCTGCAAATTAAAAATTACATAAAACGCGTTTTACATATTATATTATAGTTCCACGTTGGGATTACCTGTCGAGGGTACTATGGACACCGATCTAACCCTGGATCTATTTATCATTATTAAAGAAAAAACATTTCACAAGAAAACAATTAGTACGGAGTCAATATTACGATAGCCTCAAAGGATGTTTGGGTTTTTAATTTAACTTCTGGAGAGATCAAAAGAAAACCTATCGGGAAATGGCACAGATGAAAAATATTAAGTCCATTAAGCTCGGCCCTTAATGGCTTTTAAATAAAGATATTTTATTGGAGTGCTTCCGGTTTTGTCGGTTTGTTGGTATAATTTTTCTACGTGCCTCATTCTTATTTTCAACGAAGTATATTCTCCAACTGTCACTTAGTAGATTATACTCTTAGATTTGAGGACACTACAATTATCGTCAAATTGATCTGACGTCGAAGACATGTGATAGTAATAATAAACTTTATTTCATCTCCACTAATTACATAGTGCTTGCATTTACAATTTACAAGTTAATATGACAGATTCTTTTCTCTTTCCAGCGATAAATAATATTATTAAAGAACTCTTTTATGATATGAAGTAGAAGACGAGCATGCATGCCACAGTGTTAAGTGGTCGCTGCCGTCCATGGACATCTACATCCAACCTCAAGCAAGCTCGTGTCCTGCCTGAGGTCGCGTGTAGTTGCGCTGCTGCCCCGGAGGCTGATGGTCGCCTCATGTAAGTGTGGCC
>DWQK01001216.1:0-16408 GCA_018231225.1 Noctuana stator
CAATTAACCTATAATGCAGCCGCGACGGACGCATTATGCAAATCTGGTCGATCTCAATTACGCCCTTTGTTCTCCGTGAAACGTGAATAATGAGATTGACGATGAAACAGCTTAAATTTTATGATTAAGGAATTTTCAATATTGAGCCAGGTCACAATATTATAGGGGTTAGAAACAAAAACGTTATGATATGGCAACGTTTTGTTCATCAAACGCGAAACACCATTTAATTGACCACTTCATTTGTACTCGTATGTACGACTATAACTAAAACCTTTTCTCTGTTGAAAACGTGATGTTCTTAAATTTGTTTTATGTGACGAAATACAACTAAATCGACATAGTACAAACTACAAGTTAAATAAGTAAGGGTAACATCTAATATTATATTCCCGTGTCTATTGTCTATGATATAATAAGCAGTAGGTACACAGGTAGGCCTGTGTACCTACTGCTTATTATATCATAGAGTTACCGTTCACAGTACGGAGGAGCACATGAACATTCGCTGCACTACGAAAGCCATTAGTAGTTACCGTGCGTCTACGTACCTACTCGTAATCAGCCGTCGTCAATAATAGTGGGTGCGTGACTACGACCGAATTTTAAGGTCGTTAGAGCCAGTACTGTCTCCTACTCTATCATTTCTCGATATTAACCCTCGCATTAGTATTGCACAACTAATATTAAACCTTATTCTGCATCGATTTTATTTATCCCGACCCTGGATGTGAAAGCATTGATTAATATTGTAATGAGCTCGATGTATGGCACGCTGAGCTCTTTTTTACGCAACCTTCGTCAATCGATCATCCATAGCTCGCTTGCTTCTTGCACTTTAAACAGGACGTCTATCAAGCCCGTCAATGTATACGTAGCTGATTGTAATTTTCTGAGAGTTAATATTTGGAATAGTATATCAGTGTAGCAGCAGCGGTCAGTAATTGTGTATAGTTTGAGATAATGGCGGCGTTGGCGGGTGCAATTATTTTTATCCGGGGAGCCGATTTGCGTACGGGCATTACGTCGAAGGGATCCGCAGCTCCACCGGCGAAGTAATAACATGGTGGCGAGCCGCGGTCCGCGCGGTGTCGCCGAAATGACGTGCTTTTTAATAATTTTCTAATCGAAGGCAAATTGCGGCTTGCGCCGTGCACGCAAATGAGCTCGCCTCACTCGCCTGAATATAATTAGCCAATTCTTATTCCCATGCAATGTTGCCCAACCGTAGGTACTTTCGACTTTAAATATAGTTCTATAGGTAATAAAATATTACTATTCTTGTACTTCTCAATTCGACAGTATGTTTTTAAATGTTTGATACGTCACAACTTGCTAGGTGAATCGACTTGGATGATTTTTTTATTTGAAAGCTGATGCCTCCAATGTTGTTTAGTTCAAACAACGGCGTCCATGAGAAAGCCATATAAGTCTTAAATTTAAGTACAACGCGACAACTTTGAAATAGGTTTCTTCTTAACGTGAGTTATAATTAACTTGTATGCGTAGGCGTGTATATATATATGTATAGGTATACCTACAGTGCGGAGTTAGAGTCCAAAACACGTTAATTCTTCACCGATCCGGAAGTATCGTTCCTGTTTACAGAGGACTAGCTCAATAACAATCAAAATAGTTTCATAAATAACAAAGTCTGTTGATGGAGGATGGTACGCAGCATGCAGTCATTATGCAGTCTCCGGGGCGCAGGTCGCCATCACTATTAAAACGAACGGCCGCTGCGCGCGCATCTCCTCACTTTGTCCTAGTGATGTACAAGTGTCTATTTGTATACGATAATCGATAGTTAATAAGATTTTTTTTAACTACTTTAAAGTACTATTATGTAGATGGTAGGTACTCTAAAATTATGATCTAGCCTTAAGACTAATGATTAATTTAACTTTAACCTAAATTGCTACATAACACTATAATATCTAAGAATGCGTCCGTTAGCGTCTCTAGTCTCTATTAAGGCGACGAAATACGGTTATTGTTCGTAATTTTGTGAAGATTTTAACTTTTAAATTATTTTTATCACTGCATTACAGTAACTCAAAAAGCTTTGTTCTTTTTAGTCTTCTTATAATGTCTGTGTTTGGATTTGATTTGCGTCAATATTCACGTTGTAGTGAAGTCTTGATTGCAAAATATTATACTACCTTACTCGTAGTTGGTAGAATTACTGTGAAATCGATATGACACATAGTTACTGTAAAAATATCGGATAACAATAGGATATACAAAAACTGTCGATAACAGTATTTCCCAACACTACATTGTATGAAGCGGTGCAGGCGCAGGGCAGCTGATTGGATTTAGTTTAATAACAATAAAGCACCCGCCGTAACCACAGAGCTATGGAAATTGCAGCATCCATTCGCCCATTATAATGTTGCTATACCTACCTACTATAGGCGGTTTTGTTGGAGTTAAATCTAAGTGCAGCTATGAAGCGAAATTATATTTACATTGAGAACATAGACATACTATATAAACATATAATAACTATTGAATCAGGAGGTCTTTACGAAACAACAGGAAAAACTTTATTAAAAACTATCTCTTAAGTGACACAAAAAGTTATTGCGAAGTAGGTTGAAGTTTTGAGAAACTACTGAACAAAGTCTGAACGCTATTGCATTGCTATTAATTCGTTTGAATATAAATAGTGATTAAAATTTAAATTGAGTTGAATTGATAGCTTGTTAACGATAAAAACAATAATACTTATATATTAAAGTGCAAAAGATAAATATGTATTGAAATGTATATAAAAGATGAATGTAGTGTGTTAATTACGAGTAAGTTTCCTTCGCGTTCTGCTATTAAATATTTATCAGCAGTTGTCACGCTTTAAAAGCAAAAAATAAACCAAAGATTGAT
Organism: Noctuana stator; assembly: GCA_018231225.1. Taxonomy (NCBI): domain Eukaryota; kingdom Metazoa; phylum Arthropoda; class Insecta; order Lepidoptera; family Hesperiidae; genus Noctuana; species Noctuana stator. The sequence goes on from DWQK01001216.1 coordinate 2,887, forward strand.
TAAAATATATTAGTGCACTTTTCACTTTGAAATTAATTTGTGCGGCAGAATATCATAAATTCTATATTGCAGGAGAAAGTTTAAAGCATATTTGTAGCAATTGTTATCATTACGCCCTTCACTAGAACGGTGGAAAGGCTTCCCCGGACGCTTCCTGCGGTAAACAATCGTACGTAATGTTCGGTCAATCTTCCGTCTTCTATGTGGAGGAAAGATCAACGTATTTACACATGTTCAGCTACGTACAATTAAAGCTCTATGGTGTTTGCGACACCGTTGTTCCTATCAATATTTTAAGTCCGTAGTCCTATCACCGCTAGAGGCTAAACACCGCATTTTCGTGCGAGAAACACGTAAGGTTGACCGTCTTACGGTTCCGGATTAGATACTGTTAATATCTACTTTAGTCCAAAACACTAATTGAAGCGCTCTCACAGCAGCTCTATCAGCTTAGGTTACTGCTGATACGAAGTATTTTTATTTAATTAATTTGTCAATTTGTTTTATTTATGTTATATCAAGTTATGAATTAGGTACCAATAGTTATTGCGATGAATCATGTGTGTAGTTAAGATCACCAACAGACTATTATTATGTATTTATGTATGTATTTATGATGATTACATTCACAAGTCCTACTCTGTTAGTTGTGCTTGGCATTCGAACCTGAAGTGTGAACATTAATACTGCATGACTACTAAAAAGGTTATTCATTATGGCCAGTCGTAGTTTCATAATAGGTATAATAGAAAATATCTCTTCTGTCTGTTTAGAACTTCTGCAGTGATGTTTAGTACACGTGGAGCGGCGAGCGGCCGCGGGCGGCACCGGGTGATTAATATGATTATTTGATTGTCTAATGACTGGGCACGCGAGCCAGCTGTGCGGAATTCGATTCTCTCGAGTATTGTAACAGCTACGGCGTGGCTATATTTAATTCAATTCAATTCAATTCCTACTCGGTCAGCTTCATTCTCTTTGAATACATAATTTAATTGCTTTTCCGATTTATTTAGAAACTGAAAGCCGAACAAGACAGAGATACCTATTCAGAGAAAGACATTATAAAGTTCTTGTATTTTCTACGTGTATCTTACATGCCTTGGTCAAAACGGATGACTCATTTGATAAGTGGACCCTCGAAACACTGTGAAAATATTGCCAAATTGAGCACAGAGTGAAACAGTAGAGCATACCTAACGCTAGAGTGGAATTATTTAAATGTATATGTATCTACTCGCAATTCAGTCGCGTAGAACTACTACAATCATCTTAGTCCCCATGGGACGTGAAAGCGTTGCTAGCGTAAAACAAGTTATGCGCATATTTTAAAAATGTTATTAATTAATCATTTCAATAGATATGATAGGTACCTACTTCAGAACGTCTAAACAGTTACGGATAATTACAAAAGCCTTGACTTTCTCGAGCACCTTTTAATATCGCCTTTTAAGCAATTGATAGCGGCGGAGGAAATTATGAAGTGGATAAAGAGCTTCGGTATTAACTCATTAGAACATCGTATTAAATAGCTATTAGGTATTTCAATTATTTTCAATTTGCTATTTTTAATTGAGGTGTATCCTCAAGAAAAACAAATTAACATTTCTAACTAATTACTAGTTAGAAATGTTAATTTAATTATAGATCCAATGATTGTAAAAGTAATCAAATAATGTAAGTAAACTTGAAATTAAAATAGAAGTAAGTAGATAGCTAGGTAGGTAGGCTTGTTGACATTTTGTAGGTCGGTACTAAATATGTAATGAAAATGATAAGTACCTATAAATAGATACCTAATCGTGCCGCATTTTCATAAATTACATCTTTAAACAATAATTACTTAAGAAACTACGAGTATTTCTTGTACGCGCGCTACCACAAATGCAGTTTGATGAGTTGTACCTTTTTATTTAATGTAAATTTTCAAACACATTAATATTATAAAAACTTAAGATTTTAACTTCTAAATGTATTAATATCTAATATTACTTCGCAATACCATCAGTCATCGGTGGTGATGGAGTAAGTAAATATATATTATAATGAGTGGCGGTGGACGAGCGATGGCGGCGTTGCAGTCGCCGGTCGGCGCCGGCGGTCCGGTGGTCCGGCGGAACCTCGCAAAACATCCACTCGGGGAATGGCGCGCGTTTCGCGGTACGAAGATGGGTGGTCGGTGTGGTCAGTGTGGTCGCCGCTGCAGCGCTGGCTTTACGTAAAACATCCGTTTTTGAGGTCGGAATATACGTTTCAACTCTTTTGGAATTTGCATTTCTTCCTCGCATCTCCATAAGTATTTGAATGGTATTCTCGGGAATTAGAGACATGCAACAATGTATCCATGCAAAGATCTAGAGATAGATATAAGTACAAAATTGAATTAAATACATGGTCATTATTGATAAAAATTTCAAACATACCTACCAGTCAAGGTATTATTTCTTGAAATTTTTTCCCTTCAATAAATAAAAGTTTTTAAACATAAGGTATTTGATTATTTTATCACAAATAAGGACTCAATGCGCCACCTGCGGTAAACAAATGCAAGATAAGTAATTTTCAAAAAAAGCTATTGAAACAATGCAGTTCGGAAATTACTATATTCAATATTAATAAAGGAGTTGAGCATCAGAGGAGAGGTGGGTCGCACTCGCGGAGGCACCGCACCGGCGGCCGGCTCGCGGCAGCTGGCTGCCACCTCCGGGAACACGCCTCACAAAAACACAGCAATGCGAACCGCAAGAAGTCCAGCATGGCGATCGAATATTTGATTTAATCACAAACGGACACGAACGACGGAGAATTGACCATCTATAACCGCTACACACCATAGGCACTGCTCAATTTTCAGATCGTAGGAATTCTACGCGTCACCCGCAAATGAATAATGCAGGTGACGTTCATGTTGGATTATCTCATTGCGCAAGGAGTAAGTGGGTAATGAAAACGACTGCCAGTTTTTCGACGACGAACCGTTTTATACAGGTGAGCGGCAACTAATGATCGCTGTATACATTATCATTCCGGTCTTCTTTACTTTGTAAAATCAGAGAGGTTTAAACAAGCAACAAACAAGAAATTATGTGTTTGTGTGAAAGTGTGAAAAAGTTAATTAGACCTAACCTTCGACTACCTATAGGTACCTATAGCACACAAAAAATATTAGAAAGACAATCGGCGGTCTTATTGTTTAAGAACGATTTCATGAAGACAATCAGCTGTGTTAGCAGTACCTAATATAAAAAATCCAGTACAAAGTGTTTAGTTATGGCAGCTTATCCTTTTCTTACATCAATTTTCAAACGACCTAGAACTTTAATTAATAAAGTAGCCACGGAATAAGGAGATATAAATTTTTGTGTTTTTTGTTTGTTACAATAATAAGTTTGAATGAGTGAAAGAATGTCCTGAGCCCCGGCGCGGTTCGTGCACGAGTAAGAGGCGGCCAAACTCGTTCTGCTCCCGAAAGAACTCGGCGAACGTTCTTTTGAATGAACCATTCATTGTTACATTCATTCACGTTCCCGCTCTGATAACGTTTTTAGGGATACGACCATTTTTTCCTGGACGTACTAATAAGGCTATAATAATATGTGGATGAAAAATTACTTATTTCTGGTTATACCTATGGCAATATGTGCAGGATTTCCTTAAGACATAGTGGGAGTAGCGAATTATAAGGTACTTGCACTTTTTACACACTATTGAAGCCCTCTTGGCTACAGTTGGCCGGGAAAAAATAGACGGGAAAAATCTCTCGGCACCCCTTTAATTTTATTATTCTTCAATTACAATTTGCTCTATACAATGTAGCATTAGCCTGATAATAATAACAATCTTTATCGACAGATAATGAGCACACGTGATAATTACATGATGGTAAGCACACGTGATAGCTACATGATTTTTTCATTTGGGGTGTGTTGGAGAGCAAGAAAGCTAAGGACAGTGCAACCGTAGTAAGACTGTGTTCGTAGATACCTACAGTATAGTGGGCACACGTGATATATTGTACTAAGATCACTAAGACTTTTAATAGAGTTTTAAATATTAAGCCCATTAGTTTCGGAGATAAGGGGGACAAATTTCTTTTGTTCCTACCCCTTGGGAGCTTTTCAATGTGCGCTGAGTAAATAAATTGCTAAGTTGCAAGAAAACAGCGGGAAGGTTCAAACATTGAAAAAAATCTGCGCTAAGAAATTTACCTAACTAATGATCATCTTACAAATTAAACCTCATGAAGAGACAACAACGAACGCAGCGATCGTAACAGATTAGACACCAATCAACGTTAAACAAACCAATTAGACAATTAGCTGCAACATTTCTCCGAATACCCGCAACTGATCATTGGAATTAATCGGACACGCGGTCCTCCTTATCATCGATCAGGTATTCAATTTGTCACCGAAATAGGGGGCGCTGGTGACGCACATTCATATCAATTGACAAACAAAATTGTTTTGTATTCACTCCAATAAGTAGGTACCCAACTAAGTATGTGTGATTAACTTATTAGTAAGGCAATCATATTATTATTATATTATCGAGCTATTCCTAATAATGAACATTAAGTAACATAGGTACACAGCCTGCGGGATGATTATGAAGAGAAGCTAATTAAATTGCTCACTTTAATAAAATCTCTGTACAATTAGGTATATTCCATAATAAAAAAACACATCTTTTCTAATATTGATAAATAAATTGTTTGAATTGATCCAGAAACCTACACAAGATAATAGATATAGGTACGTTATACCTAAATAGTGTTTGTTTTTTAAATAAGCGGAACATAATTACATGTTATTATAAAGTAGGTACAAGATGTAGGATTTTCACTAAAATCAATCATAACACCATTTACCTGAACGTCATCTATGAAAAATTAAACAAAACGTAGGTAAGTATGTACTCAATACTTAACCCTATTGACAATACTCTATGATACGTTCATTATTCACAAATTAACTGAAGTCAGTCGATAATAATAAGTGCAAATCGTGCGCTTGCGCAACGTCTTGGTAATCTGTGCTTGCTAATCAGCTCATGAATAACCGTTTGCACTGACCTAGTAATGAAGGACCGTTGAGCAATCGACTCTATTTGCATCCGCCAATTAATGGAAATGCAAAGTTTGCGACGTAACATGCGCAATCGCAGCCAATAGTGTTGGGAGGTTTGCGCTAGAAGCTAGCCGGCTAATGGCAAGTGCGCGTGCGCCGCCTACGCGCGACACGCCCAGACCTCCCCCTCCATTCCCCAGCCTCCCTCTCCGTGCTATTCTAAGCTAGCGGCTAGCAGACAGAGACTAGTTCTATAAACAAGAAGCTAGTAGAAGCTACATACCTCCCGGTTCCACGCGTAACCCTCATCGAACTAACACCATCTTTTAATCGGTTTGGATTTCAATGAACGTTATTTGCTGACTTCCTTTCTTAAGTTGCTGCGATTTTGTTTCATTATTAATTAGAATCCGCCCTTAAAAAATGAATATTCTGACCTACCATTGAAGTGGCACAAAAACCGGTCGAATTGAAAATTAAACAGACAATTAAACTTAAAAAACAAATTGGAAACGACACCAGCCCGACACCGCCACCGAAAAACAGTAATTGTATGTATGTTATGCATAGTCCGAGGGTAAGAATAATTACAGTTTCCCTAAATACCGACAGCGATAACGTATCGACGCAACGGAACGCGGCAATTATCGCATTACTTTAATTGTCCATTTGATATGCGATACGATACTAATTGATTTCACTCGTGCACCCGCGAAGGTTCACACCTGCCCGTTTAATATTCTAATGTATGCAAATGCGTCGCGATTTGATCGAAGACTTGGCGCCGGAAACGCGTGCCACGATAACATAACATAGGTCGTAAATGTCTCGCAAAGTTGCCAACGAAAAATCTAAGCTGTATTTACCAAAACTATCTATCTGTCGTCGTTCTTCGTTAAGTTCAAATTCAAAATTTTTTACACTGTATACACTGGATGAACGTCAAATGTAAGCGTCAAAGGTAAGGGAGAAACAAGCCGGCGGAAAAAAACTTTCGGCACTCCTTTAAAATCAAATGTATAAATTCCATTTTATTAACAAATTATGCAGTGTAGCTTAAGGCTGATAGTGAGCACAAGTGACCGCTAGGCATGTGCGTCACTAACACTCTACCACGAACTGCTTACAATCGATTAGGTTAAAAATTACTGTGGCTGAAGAAATAGCCTGGCAGACTTAGCTCAAATCCCAAGCTTTCTTATCACACAAATAATCTTTTATGTCATAAAATACCTTTTGACATAATATTTGTCTAATATATTTTTAAAATTTTTTAAATTGAGTGAGAAGATACATTGTTTGTATTTGAGACTAGCGTTAATTTAATCAGCCACCTCAGCAACGGGACGTCCTTATAAAAATAATTCGGCGATACGCTATCCTTGCGATGCGATAAAATCTTCGTGTCGCTGTAATTGGCGTAAGATTATTCGGGTATTAACTATCGAATTAGCGATGCGATAAAATCAAATTTAAATAGTCTGTATAAGGAAAAAACATTTAAAACTTAGCATAATATTAAAAATTGAAGGGTTAAGACGATAAACAATTAAAAAATGCCATATAGAATAATTTAATAAATGTCTAAATCAGAAACAGGAATCTTATTTGATGGAAAGATAATACGAGTATTATAATTAATCACCATATTTGCCAATGAATATTCGTCATTATGTGTTTCCGCGGATTTTCCGTGACCACAGAATGTCATCATGTTACGAGCCCAAAGAGCCTGTAGGCTCGGTCTTCATCATGAGTTCAGCGGATCAGTGAAGTGCGGGTCAGATGTTTACAAACGGTTACCATTTAATGATAACAACTAAGGTCAACGGTGTAATTAGCTATCGTCACGTATCGATTACCGACAAATAACAAGCTAGTGACAACGCGTCTGAATTAATAATGAGTGACGAATAAAATTAATGTAACCATAAATTAAAACCGACTTTTAACTAAAAATTAATAAATAATTTAATTTGTTTGGATATTTACTTAATGGAATGGAATAAAGTAGGTGTTTTACTAATTTTGTATCTACCTATTCATAGCTCATACGTTATATTTCCCGATTACTACCTATTGAATAAAATACCTATAACATACCTAATTATTATAATACTTTATATCACAATTGTTTTTAGCATAAGAATTTATATACATATTATTATCTCTCCGGCCACGATGATAATAATATGTATATAAATTCAAAACCAATTTAATATAATTGAATTAGCATAATAACTATAAGTAATGGTAAATTCACACATATAGATGCGAGTGTTATACATAATTATGTTTGCTTGCAGCCACTCCCAAGTAACGGTGAGAAGCTGATATAAATAACAAATTGGACATGTAGGTGACCCATATAGCATAAAATATCAACGACTTATCTTCGTTCAAATAATTCGCACGTTGCGAAAATTCAATGGAAATCAACATGCGGCTAATGTGTTACTATCAATGAATAAACACGATTGATAATGTCAGGTGTCCGTTTGTCGATTGAAAAAATATGTGGGTCAGAGGCGCACCTGTGCGCCGTGCGCTGGGTGGCCGGCTCCAGGCCGGGGCTGACATACGAGTATGTGCAGGCTACAACTCACTGCAATTACAACTTCTCGATAGGTAAACAATAGTTTTTTCTGAAGCATTAGAATTTACGAGTATTTATAATGAAGGCTACTTTATTTGCTATGGCGGTTACATGACAGGTTGTATATTCATCTTTCAAGGCCTTTAATAAATTTGTTTTAACTTAACTTTACTTTACTTTATGTGTTTGTGTTTTGCAGATTATAATAAGCGACTACTCGTAGACATAAATCATTGATTGAACAGATCAGGAAAGGTGCAAAAAATTCACGAAAATTCCCAAGGTGAGTAGGTGTGAGTCAGAAGGCAAATATGAAAATCGAATATTACTAACCTTTCCTTATCAGTTATAATGAAATCCATTACCATCGGTTTAAAGATAAAGCATTAAAAACATGCAAATTACTGTTCTTTATCTATATACGCGTATACTAGATAGCCTTTATTATAGCCATAATCAGTTGAAACCGGCTACATGAAGGATAGGTACAGGGCCTATAATATTACGATAATTATATGCACTAATTAAGAACATAAAAATTTCACAGCCAATATAATCACATATTTCTTTTGTTAGCAGGTGGTCTTAGACGAGTAGGATTGAGTCGTCACCTCGAATTGTAAATGATATCAATATAATCATTTTTCGTTAATATTTCAATTAAACATTAAATATCGTGCTTTTAAATACCATAGAACAACTGTTCATGTTGGTATCTGATATGGAAATCGGTTGACACACGGGCAAGTCTAAAAACTTTTCTATATATCGGCGTTTTAACCAAGACCGTAACTGTGATTCTGTGTCATTGTTCTTTGTATGACATACGAGTACACAGGGAACACCCACGCCCTGTAAGTACTAATATTATTACGTCAAACAGACAAGTTAACAGGCGTTTTTCTTCTGCGGTACCTCCACAATATCTTCGTATCAATGACTTTATCGTAATAATTAGGTAAATACTAACTCATTATTCCACTTGATAATTTTTGCGAAAGATGGCAATTCCATTATGATAAAGTGAAATATTTTGCAAGTGTTGATGACGGCGCGTGATTTTGAATATCGATCATCACATTAGCATTGATAAAATTCCCAATTTATTGCGCTTATCAAATTATGCTAAACATGAATCATAGCTGCAATCTACAATGTAATCTTGAAGGTCGATTTTAACATATTTATAGGTATATTTATAACGTTGTCAAATCAAAACAAAATGGTGAATAAAATACCTGACTCAGATCCATTTTTGAATCCGCCCGGGCCGGATGAAGCGAGACCTGGCTTCGGAGTCACTGGCGGTTGACTAGCGTACGTCAAATCACTTAATCACTTATTACGGTAAATTACATCAACAACTTTTTCAGTTCATAAAAACACATTAATGGTAGCACCAAAAAACCTCAAATTACCAAAGTTTTTGTATCAGTCTTATAGAAATGTACTTGTAACATTAAAAGTCTATTTACGAACAAAGAGGAGTGAATAACTGTCCTGAAACAAGATCCGTACTAGTCCTAAACGCATAGAGTACTCGCGACGTTGTTTAGAGACTCCCTCTCCACTTGAACTCCGAGACCTTTTCCCGCCAAGAAAGAGTACAGAGTAATCCTGCTGATAGAGAAGTCCTCGTGAGACGGTCGCGCGGCGCGTGTGCGTGCGTACAGGCGCCCGCGCGCGCCCGCCGCTCTCTACTTATACTACAACCATCGTAATCTGATGCGCCGTGACGTAGCTATGGAATCCACGGTTTAAAATATTAAATAGGTCAATTCACCTGATATCAATTGATAATTTTACCAACTTGTACCAAGTTTGGGCTTTACAACTGCTAAACGGTACGTGTGTACTTACGCCTAAGTATTAAATTCCAACAATTTTACGAACCTACATACTTAATACGAGAATAAATCGTATCATAGACAGGTTAGTGTAAAAAATATTGACAGGCCAGACTTAGGTCAACCTAGAAGCTGACAGTTCTAATTTCAGTCTTTATGTAAGTAGAAAACATAATTATTATTTCCAAGAAAACAGATAAAGAAATCTTGACAGGTGACGTACCTAGTAGCAAACGTAGGTAACAAATTATTTAATGAATAAAGAAATAATAATTATTTTTTATCATTAGATAAACTTACAATAGCAATAAGCTATAAAAAAGACAAAATTATATAAAATAGATTATTAACAGATTAGTTATAATCCACGTGCACAAAATATAATTATTATTCTGCTAAAAGAAACATTCTTGTCCTTGAAGAAACTTCTCATCATTGTCTATGGAATGTCTTGATTCCTAATTTGAATTTTATATTTGAAACTTTATAAATGCATTGTCATAATTTGAATTTTGGATTTGAAATTTTATAAAAGGAACAAAGAACTACTATAGTAATTTTCTATCACTAGATGACACTGTAGGTACCTACTGTCCTTCGTAATCACGCTGTTGACAGGTTGAGGGTACAATCATTCAAGAAATATTTAAGTAAGAAAACAGAACGACAAAATATGCCGGGCAATAATTGCAGTTAATAAGTCCAACTATAGACAGCTACGAGGAAAAGTTCTTAGATTACCTATTAAAGAAAAACCTGTAGCTAACGCAAATAAAAACTATGAATTGCATAGGTACGTGCGAAGCCGGGGTGGGTGACTGTATAAATCTGTATAATCTAGTAATATTTTTTTTAATTCTTAGCGCTCAATTCTAAAGTCCCGGGGATAAGGAAGTCCTTAAAAACATGTAAAATTAAAAGTATTCAAATATGGGCACCAGAGTAACGTCGTGAGCCGGCTCAGATAGGTGTTGTTTGCCGTCGATAAGTCACCGATACCGTGAAAGTTATCGTAAGCAAATATTGCTTGTGAAGCGCAAGTGTGTTTGTGTGTTTACGTGATTGCTATCGAGCGGCGAACTGGGCCGCGATTGCTGCGAATCATTGTCATGCTAATGTGGATTGAGTGGACGATTGAGACTCCTTATAATATTAATTCATTCGAAATAACTGTTATAATTGTTTGTATAAATTAATGAGTTGATCTTTTCGAACAGTTAATTGATATCGACTAGGTAGATATGTTGGAATATGCCTACATAATATATTTTGTACATACATTTCTATTACAATCATTGTCTTGCTCTTCCCTTTTGTAAAAAAAATATAAAGAATTACTGAAATAGCTTGTGACCTATACATTAATTAAATTATAATTTCAGTGATACACTGAAAGTGAGTGGAGTGCAAAGTGTGCCAGTGAATACGTGAGTGACCGATAAACGACGAACAAACATTTGCTCATCATTTGCGATACGAAATAATCACTTTGTTATTAAAAGTAGCAGAGGATTGGAAATTGGATTACGTGCTTCAGCCAACAAAGGTGTGGCTGTTCGTTTTCCATCGATTATAAATACTCGGCTACGTATTTATGAGGTATGTTACTTGTTTTGGTTCTACAACGTGAAGCGTCAAATTTTATATTGTTGAAATACAATGCAGTTGAATCTGTATCTTTCAGATGTACCTAGTCGGGTTACTGCTTCATTTACGACCCTTTAATGGATTTTAAAATGTCATTCGTGAAAGAGGGACTAGTTTAGATAAAAATTGTTTAAATTTAGGAAGCCAACGCATTATTAATAAGCTTTCGCCGAAAATACATTTTTGAATATTTTTACGCGTGACTAAGACATCAGTTTATTTTTAGAGAACAGCTTCATGCGTGCAATACGTGCACCTACATGCGTGCATGCAAGTATCCATGAGTTGCGGTGACACTTGATAGCAATAACCTCCATCCTTCACGAGTCTTTTCCACCCTGGCTTCTGAATAAATAAAGAGCTGTTAGCTGACAGCGAATCGCGCATCGCGACACCTGCAGCCGTTACAGATGGTGGAGTAACAATAATGTAATCGTAAACAATAATGTACGAGTATGTATTTAAATAAACATAGGAGGTAGGTATGACGCTCTCGTTTGATATCCATTAATAAACAAACAGAGCAACCGGCCTCGGCTTAAGTGATACTCCAGTGTCGGTAAATATGGGGATCAATTTCTTTTTCGATAATTTAATGTTAGGTACTCGATTCATTAACGCACAATCGCATTCAAATCATTTACACTGCAGTGTTGGCTACTGAGTAGTTGAATGTTCTAAGATTGGTAAACACCTCGTAACCTACCGCGAAGTAAGATTATATACATTTTAATTTTAATATTTTAGGAATTATTTGATATTCATTTTAACCGATTATTTAAAGACCTTTCAAGCTGCATTAAAATAAAACAAAAGATTGTGACTTCTTCATTTATTTCAGTATTAAGAAGCTAACCTCTATAAATACGTTTAATAATATTTATCTTTAACTAAACAAAACCAACATTTATTTAATTGCTTACGTTGCTGTTTTGAATCGTGACTTGACGATGGTTTCGCCGCTAAAAAACATTTACATACCTACGTACTGGTTTCAGCAAAAACCGTCGCTAAATTTAAGAGAATTACTAGAAATAGTGAGATAGATTTCATTTTGGTTTTTGGATAAAATATATTAGACTAAAATATGTATTAGATGTATAAACATATCAATTTGAATAAATAGGTATCATTAATAGCTAAATGTAATGTAAAATACAGAAGCCAAACCAGAATGTAACCTGGTAGGCAGTACCGACCAGGATAAGCAACATACTTTAGCTAGGCTTCCATAAACGTTACTGGGGCGTGACGTCCTCTCCGCGGCTCCTCAGCTGCAGCGCGGAGGCGGCGGAGGCGGCGCGCTGCAACACGGGGAAGAATGTATGTGAACCGCTGCGTCACGCGACTGCTCGCTGCTAACTGCCCTGTAGTTAACTGTCTGTCAGGGGTGCTAAACCAGTTACTCGACGCATTGCTAAATTTATACGGCTTTCTATGGTGGTATATGGAAAATAAAGATGAAAACCTTTATTTGTGATATTTAACTACACAAAGATGGTGTTGTTTAAAAAGTTCGTCATACTACACTTATTTACATATGATCGATTTTATTTTATTTGATTTGAAATCAGTTTAATGCAGTGCTCAATATCTTACATAATATTTAATAATAGTCAATGACATTAAGGACTAGTGTAAAATTTAAATTAATTAAAGTAAATTATTTAGTAACGGGCTTACTACCGGAAAAATTATGACTGACAAAAAGTTGTGATATAATAAAACAAGTAATAATAGTCACAATTAATAAATGTGCTTACGATAATATATCATGGGTAGGTATTATTTCAAGTGATTTGGATAGTCCAACCTAGTAGAAAATGTTGAGTCCCCTGCGCTCGCCGTGGGAACAGACGCGTCGTGAGATCATCACAACACTTTTGTCTAAAATGCCCATCACATCATTTAATACCCGATGCCAGCCTTTTTCGGTAATTTGTTGTAATCATATTGGCTGAGAGCACCCATTTTGATTGGGCCCACCGGTAAATGGCGAAATTGGCATTTACATTAGAACTTATTCGTCGAATTGCCTCACTACTCGTATTCGTAATGTTTAGAACGCAATACATTTAGTTAATAAGATAAACTTTTGATACTCGTATTGAAGGCACCATTGTGTTATAAGGTACATATTAAGTATGTTATGTCCTGTGTAAGGCGAGTTGTTGTTAAGCGCAGGTAAAAAAATTTAAGATAAAGATTGATGAATATCGGTTAATTGTAGAGTCGCATCTTTACAACAGCACGTTAAGGGACATAATAGTTAATTAAAATAACATGTAAATTATAAAGTAAACTGAGAGTTCGAATGCTAAGCGTTCTGTCGCCCGCATGGTCACAGCAAGTTGGAATCACAC
>DWQK01001217.1:0-16408 GCA_018231225.1 Noctuana stator
AAATGCCGCGATTTTTATATCGGAGTCTTCTGAAACGATGTGGCGAATATATTTAACTCTAGAAAGCGAGTCGGAGTGATGTTTTCTCTGATGTCTCTTTGCGTTTACGTAAAATGATTCTTTGCCTTCCAATCCCAGAACATTAAAGCCAGTTTTCTCAAATATTTCAAGATCTATGTATCCCTGAAAAAAAGATAGGTATTTTTAGTACCTGGCCCGTTGGCTGTTTTATAGTTCAAATAAAAAGATAATATTCGTAGAATATAAAAAAAAGTTTCTTGTAAGGTGTAGCAAGGGGGACATCTGGTTGGGGCGGCCGCATCCTAGAATGGCCTGGACCCCCAGGATTTATGGGTACCAATTCAAAAGTTAATAGAGCTATTGTTCCTTAGGTGGCCCCCAGGTTTCCCTCTTAAAATATTCCTAGTTACCGTGTTACGCCAATGAATTTGCCGCCCACAGATTAAAAAGACTTACCAACCCAGCGCCAAGATCGACCACAGTTTGGCATGCGGCAGATTGGCAAACATTTTTAATTTCTTCCGTCAAATGAACCACCTCATGGGCCTTTTTCAAACTCATTCGAGACTTAACGCTTTCTGTGGCGTCATCTATAAAGTTTTCGTAACATGGCGCCAATCTGTCCAATTCTTTGGAGAATTGTTTTGAGAACTCATTTAAATCAGCAGCATCTTGTGCAGATTTATTATTTTCTTCTGTTAAATCGATATGAAAACTCAAGTCGTCATTTAGAACATCAGTGTTAGATTTCCAATAAAGTTCTCGGTAACGTAAAAGGAATCTCATACACTCCTCGAAATATCCTTCGGCGTTTGTAAAAGCGAGTGGTAGTGCCATGTTTATTATTGTCCTGAAACAAACATAAAAATTTTAATTATATTTAAAGTGCTTAGATAGCATATTATTTTAGATTATACTGGTGCCACGAGAACCTACTAGGCCTAATATGGTATTTTTTTCATTTTAGTAGCAGACGAGCATGTAGACCACTGGTGTTAAATCCTGCCTGAGGATGCATCTATTTGCGCTGCTGCCCCGAAGGCTGGTGGTCGCCTCATGTAAGTGTGGCGGCAACTGCACCTTTCCACCGAAACACAAAATAATGAATTGCTTTCATTTGCTTCACGGCAGAACTCAGCGATGGTACTTCCCCGGTCGAACCATACCAGTTAGTATACCGAAGTTTTGACACAGGGAAAGGGGCAAGTCAGAAATTTGCCATATAAAACATGATCGATTCAGGAAGTGGGTCAGTAACCCTTGGTTTAAAATAAAACCGTCAGTCGCGTCTTCTGTCTGTCTGAACGCGCTAATCTCAAAAACTTGGAACGGATTTTTGTACGGTTTTCTCCAATGGACCCAGTTTTTATTTAAATTGGCTTATAGAAAATGAATGTTGAAGATGTCGAAAAACTTGCAATAAAAAGATCTAAAAGCAGAATAAAATATTTATTAACAGTCTCAATGTTTTACACTTTCACTATAAATACATTTAAAAATATAAATTTATTGGCAACACTAAAATATTTTTCGACTTGTGTATCCTAGAGATAACCAGCTCATACAAAATTTCAACAACTAAATTATACATAAAACTTATATAGTTTCAAATTGCTTTTTTTTACTAAAATCTTAAGAAGAATTCAACAAATTGTAAGTACATTAAAAGCAAATTATAGTTCCATAGTTTAAGTAAATCATAGTACTTTAACAATGTTTTCACTACAGTAATCTCTACACCTAAGATACAATTTATAAAGCGTAACTTTCCTAGAACTTAAAATGGAAATTTTAAAATTATTTAATTGTCAATTAATATCATTCATTTCAACTATTAAAGGACTTTACGACACGAAGCTACACCATATTATAATGTGCCAAAATGGCGTCTACTATAGAATATTTGTGAAGTATTTGTCTACAATCCTTTGTCAATTAGGTCACATAGAAAATCATCAAGACTCAAGCAAGTTTGTTCGTCTAATAATAAACTTAACCTCGTTTTCAAAATGACAACGAATTAACGTAAGCGTTACTTAACAAGCGCGTAGTTTAAATCTTGGACACGTGTGAAGTTCAAATCGGCGATTCGATTGCTTCGAGATTAGTGCGTTTGCAGTACATAGCTATTTCAATTTGCGCATCATCTGCGCTAAGAAGAATCCAGTGTCAATAACTGGGATACAAATTAATATCACCTATAACCGTAGGCACTACCTATAACCGTACACATTCTGTTTTTATAAGCATTACTGCTGAGGTCCACTTATTCTCTCCCAAACTTCGTTATCCTTTCGTAATTGTTGCGACGCACCGTCCCCAATAACACATTTGCCAGCCCATTTGGTTCCAGTTAAGTACTTCTGAGAAACCTCGATTAAGTCCTCCTTTTTAACTGCAAGAACTCTTTCTCTCTGCGTTTGCCAAATATCATAAGATAGTCCGTAAAGAAAGAGATCAACCCCTTTCATAAATTCAGCGATCGGTTGATCCATTTGCTGTAAAATCGATAGTTTAGCTTCGAAGAGATTCTGGTCATCGACTAACTTAGTATTTTTGGCCATCCAATCAGTCGTTTCATCGAAAACATCCATGGTAACTCTTGAATTTGGATCGCGATAAGAATAAAAGTTGAAAACTCCGTCCAAAGTCAACATTGCTCCGCCACCGTACGCGCCATTCTGCTCCCTAACAATCGGATGTAGGTACTTGGAAGTCAAAAATCTAGTAAGAACCCTCAGTTTTGGATAATCCGGGTCGGAGTATGACACAGTAGGAATGACTTTGGCGCAAAAGTTTACGGGAATATTCATTGTTATGTGAACGCCGCGATTTTCTTTTGGCATATTCTTGCAGTCGGTCCAATTGATGCGGTTGTGCTCATCTTTATACTTGACATCTTTGCACAAATGCGTGCAGAAGTTGTCGATAGCTTCGTGAATATCTTTGTTTGTATTGCAGTAATGGAAAGCTGCTCTTAAATTGTCGCCTTTGAGAATATTAGTGGCAATGCCGTCCACCAGAGATTGCACATCATCCACCTTGTATTTCTTCTGTATTTCCTGCATGTTCATTACATGTCTTAGACCTAGAAGGTTCTCTTTACATTGGTCTACAGATGAAACTAAGGCACGCGCGGCTTGCATAGCGAATGTATGACCGCTATCAATAATTCCGCTCGTCAACGACGAACAATAATTATTCAGAAGCATTGTCATTCGCTCGTTATTCTTGAAATTGGGCTTGCTAAAGATTTCGCTCCAAATGTCAAGCATTTTTGGAAAGTTTTCGTCCAGACAATGACTGTTTATTATAACGCCTTGCTCATATTGGCCTGGCTGATCCACATGTTCAGTTACGTGTGTGATAAATGATAAACCAGAAGTCGATTTGCTAACATACTTGTCAAAATCTCTGTAATTGTATGATTTAGTGTCAAATTTGTCAATAATATAGTTGAAAAATGGCAGCATTTGTCTTTGATTGTCATCTAAGCAATCAGTTCCTAAGACGCCTTTGAAGTACGTGACTCCGTTTGTGTTAGCTTCACACAACTGTAATGGTATATTTCCAGATATGGTGTGTTTTAGGGGTGGTGCTGTTTTATTGAGAGTAATTTCGTCAATTTTTAAGCATGGCAACAAATCAAGGTTCTGCAATTTCTTCTGAGCTCTAGAAAGCTCTAAGCCTTCTTTATAAATCCCTTCTTTCTGTGCATCTGTTAGCGCTGCCACTTTAGTTTTCAACAGTTTAGATTCAGCATCATTAAATATATCGTCAAACTTTGGATCAGGCTGCATTGTCATTATTAATTTATGTTGGTTCAAAATAAAGTACTTTTCAATAACATCCTTCACATACCTTGGATTCATTAAATTTGATTTAAGCTGAGCCAGTAACTGGTTAACTTTCAAAGCATTTAGTATTGGCCCATTATGGTTCCACAATGGCATGAGGTTAAACAGTAAATTCAAACCAAATTTGGGCGACTGATGTTTAATAGACAGCTCAAATCCGTGCAAGACGCTCTCAATATGGTCCTTTTCAAAGCCTTTATTAAAAATTGCTTCAATAGTTTTATTTGCAATCTTTTCCACTTCTTCAAACTTAATTTTATCAACATCTCTTAGACCAACGACGAATAATGTGTCCCTTATTTGATTATCATATCCTGTTAATGAGTTATACCCTCCTGATATATTTTTCTCTATCAAACTTTTGTAGAAGGCTGAATTCGGACCAATTATCATCAACTCTGCTAAAGCTGTCATCATAAATGTCTCGTACAGGTTTGTAATATCAGACATTACATAACCTATAGCTATCTGGTTCTGTTTTTCTATCGGACCCCCATACTGATCCACTCTACAATTTATGTTAGCTCTTTTCATAGTCTTCCATCTAGTCTGTGGTGAGACCACACTATTTTTTGGATCGAGAAATTTGTACTTATTCAGGTATGTATCATTTAAGAATTTTAAATTGTGCTCCAGAGGGAAATTGCCATATGAATAAATTCTAGCATTGCTAGGATGATAATAGGTTGCATGGAAATTTTTTAAATGCTCATGTGTTAATTCTGGAATGCATAGAGGGTCTCCACCTGAGACGAAGCCATAAGTGCCATTTGGTAATATTGTATTAATAAACTTTTGACCAAATAATGAGCTGGTCTCTGAGAAGGCACCCTTCATTTCATTGTAAACCACACCTTTAAAAACTAAATCGGATGACTTGTCTTCTAAATTTGAATGCTCCAGCCTCCAACCTTCTTGGAGGAAGTCAAGCCGTTCCAAATTTGGTCGGAAAACAGCATCTAAATACACTTTTTGGAGATTCCTATAGTCTATTTCATTTTGAGATGAGAATGGGTAAAATGTGTAATCTGGTCCCGTTAATGCATTCATAAAGGTTGCGAGTGACCTGTTTAACATTTTGAAAAATGGATCTCTTACTGGGTACTTCTCAGATCCACACAAAACTGTGTGTTCTAGAATATGTGGTGTGCCCATAGAGTCTAGAGGTGTTGTCCGGAAGCCCACAGAAAACACATTGTTAGAGTCATCTCGCTCTAAATGCAAATACTCAGTCTTTGTTTTCTCATGCGTTAGGAAGTATGCGGTCATATTGTACTCTTTTATGGGTTCGACTTCAGTGCATAAGAATCCATGGTAAATCTTTCCCGGTTGCAAACTCCTGGCAACAGACTCTTTCTTTTTCAAAATGCTATTGCTATATTGGTTTTTGGTTTGACTAGACAATGCCCACCTCTTTTGGACATTTGACCATCCGTGCCTCGATATTCTTGAATACATTTTTCAGAATGTTTCCTCTTCAAAATCCTGCAAAAATAAATCACCACTCACTTCTTTTTTCACCACTAATAACTATTATAATTTACTAAAGGCTTAGCCTTGTATAGCGATTAATGTTCCGCGTATTCTATAGAATAGAAATACATAGGTTAGGTAGGTATGTACTGAAATAAATTTAATCTTCTATATTTTTTCGTTTTTTTTTTTCGAAAGGTGACAAAAGTAGGTATTCCGGTAGAAGAAACAAATGAATATGACGCAATAATTTCAGACTTACGTGTTGTTTATGCTTCGGTGAGTGTATTTCTAGAATGTAATACTTTCAGTAGACGATTTTTCGTTTTTTTGACTTGATGTATCAATTCATTATAATTTTCCTATTTTCTAAACGAATTAAAATAACCTCCAGCAGTGCAGCAATCGAATTTCGATTTGACATTAATTTCTAGATGTTACCATGTACATAAATTACACAATACATTATACATGTCTTTATTAGTACGATTTATTATAAATCGACGTACCTAAATATTTATATTACAATCATTACATATTTATAAGACACTATATCATGTGTGTGAAAATATTTAGCATAAAAAAATATAACTTTTAAAGTAGTCGTTTTTAAAGTAAAGTGCTTATAGGGCAACATTATCTTCTACGTTCCATTTCTTAATGATAAAACTCAAGCAATCTTTTTTTTCTTGCAGAAAGACATTTTCAATCTCAATACCGTTTGAAGTTTGTTAGTGTAGAACGGAACGATAAATTGACATAAAGTGACATGAAAAAAATGACAATGACGTTTCTTCAGGACAGATAAAAAAGTTACATTTCTTTTCATTTGGAGTTCTACACGTGTTTACGTGTGGGCTCCAAAAAGTAGTTATTTATTAATAAATAGCTACAATATTAACTAAAATGAGTTTGTACAACTTCAAGAAAATCGCCGTGGTCCCCACGGCAAAGGTAATAATCGCCTTCTTGTAATATTTATTATGATATTTTTATTCTTTCTCGATGTTGGTTTTTATAACCTTTTATATCTTATTTTTCAGGACTTTATAGATATAATATTGTCTAAAACGCAAAGGAAAACACCTACAGTAGTGCACAAACATTACAAAATCACTAGAATACGTGCGTTTTATATAAGAAAAGTGAAGTTCACGCAACAGAACTTTCACGACAGATTGTCAAGGATTATACAGGTGGGTAGAGTAAATAGTTCCTAATTTAAAGCTGTATGTTCCTCGTCAGCGTGCAGCGGCCTCAATTCATGTATTGAAGCTGTACAAAGCTTAATCAAATTACAACTATTTCAAAAGTGGCATGTATTCTTCTGTTCTACTAGTCTTAAACAACTGCCAGATATTTTTCACAAGTGCCAACAACTTACAAGTCTTTTTAAATGTCTCTAAATTTTCTTACATTTCTAAAATTATATAATTATGTTATTTTCCCTCATTAAAGTGTAATGTTTATTTTGTGTCATAATATTTTTTATTCATAATACAATGTATTGCACAATTTTAAGTAATTGATTTAATTTAATTGTAAATATCCTTTTTAAGGTTTTTAGACCTGCATGGTGGTTACTAATGTTACTATGCTGGTTGGCCATTCAAGGGGTCCTGGGTTCGATTCCCAGTGCAGCAGAAATTTAAATGATTAACTTATAGTTCATGATGTAGGTCTTTATATATTGTTTTTGTTTGTTTAATTGTGTTTTCATGACATCCACAACACAGGAAATCAAAGTGTGGGGCTGTAAGTGTGAAACGCTATAATAAATAAATAAAATAAAAATAAAAACATTTTTATTCATCATAAGGTATTTGTATACACTCGATGAACGTCAAAAACACAGTACATCGGCTTTAGGCGCCCTTTGGCTAAGGTAGGCCGGGAGAAAAAAGCCGGCGGAAAAAAACTCTCGGCACTCCTTTAAAATCTATTAAATGGTACATCATAATAATGATAGTTATAATAACTTTTTATACATTAAATAGGCTAATACTTAACTTATTAAAATAACATTAAAAAGTTAAGTGGAGCTGCAAAGTAAAATTTTTAATTATTTTTCTTTGGGTTACAGGAATTTCCTAAACTAGATGATGTGCATCCATTTTACGCGGACCTCATGAATGTTTTGTATGATAAAGACCATTATAAGCTGGGTCTGGGCCAGCTCAATACTGCTAGGCATCTGATTGATAAGTAAGTCTTTATATCATTTGTAATCACTACATAGTATAAAACAAAGTCGCTTTCTCTGTTCCTATATCCCCACGTACGCTTGAATCTCTAAAACTACGCAACAGATTTTGATGCGGTTTTTTTAATAGACAGAGTGATTGAAGTGGAAGGTTTGTATGTATAAACGTTCACAGTTTTTCTGTTATGTATTTAGTATCAGCATTGCACTCGTGCGATGCCAGGGCGGATCACTAGTCTATACTATAAAATGCTTTGTCCGTAATAACTGACTGATCAACGCACAGCCTAAATCACTGATTGTAGACACCTGAAACTTGGAGGGTGTGTTTGTTGTATGATGTAGGCATCTGATAAGATAGGATTTTCCAAAATTCTACCTCTAAGGAGATGAAAATCAGGGGCACAATTCGTATGGGACTACATGATTCCAGAGTTTATTAGCTAGAATAATTATATTGATAATTGTTCTCGTATCAAGCACCTTTAACATTTTTTCTTCACTGAAAACATACCCTCTATCTGAAAGGTAGTGTGGTAATGTATTGAAATAATAATAATAATAATGACGAAATTCTCCAATAGTGTAGCAAAGGATTATGTCCGTCTACTCAAGTTCGGCGACTCACTGTACCGTTGCAAGCAGCTCAAGCGAGCGGCGCTGGGTCGCATGGCCACCATTATGAAGCGACAGGCTGCTAACCTCACATACTTGGAACAGGTACGACCCTGAAAAACGTTCAGCGAGTTGATAAGTTTTTCTTTTTTTTTATATCAAAGGTCTGATGACCCTAATTAAATTAAAATCTAGTCGAACAGATTTAAAAGACTAATGAATAATTATGCTTTGACTTAAACTGATATAGAGTTTATAAGTATTGCAAAAACATTTAGCAACAAATGTTAGAGTTCGTAATAGTCCTGTAGATCTCTCCCATTAGTACCAAACATCTATTGGTTATGTATGACAGATTAAAAAAATGTTTTCTAACCCTTCTAAGAATATTCATGGCGACAAATGAGGGTAAGTGTTCAGTAGCAGAAGACTAACAATGAATGGGTGATTAATTTGTGTTCTTAATGAAGGTAAATACACATAGGATGAAACATTTGGATTTTGTGTCTGGTTCCTCAGGTCAGGCAACATCTGGCGCGTCTGCCCTCGATCGATCCCTACACAAGAACAATCATTATCTGTGGTTTCCCCAATGTCGGTAAATCAAGCTTCATTAATAAGGTAATTAAAACTTTATTATCATAACACTATATTAAGCAAGTAAAAAGAGTTTACAACCAATCCGCCTTGGAGCAGCGTTGTGGAGTATGCTCCTGGCCTTCCCCGGTAAGGGGAAGGTCCGTGCCCAGCACTGGGGCATTGCAAGGGTTGGAGGCAATAAGAATTGTGGTAGTGAAAAGTGATTTGTTAAGTTCCCAAATGAGGTTCCCAGATTAAATTAATATTACATTTATTTTGTTACAGATAACTCGAGCAGATGTCGAAGTGCAGCCTTATGCGTTCACTACGAAGAGTCTGTATGTGGGACACACAGATTACAAGTATTTGAGATGGCAAGTGAGTATATATGGATATTAATTTTTGAAGTAATGTGCAATTTAATAAAGTTTAAACCGCTACTTCATATGTTCATTGAATGTACCTTTTGATTTTGTAATCACATTAGATTTAAAAGGAAAAAGCTAATTTTTGTTTAAATAATTTTATTAATTTTTTTAACTTATACCGGCCCCCTTTTCAAGGTAATAGACACTCCTGGCATCCTGGACCATCCGCTAGAGGAGCGCAACGTGATCGAGATGCAAGCTGTGACAGCCCTAGCTCACCTCAGGGCTGCCGTCTTGTACTTCATCGATCCATCTGAACAGTGTGGCCACAGTATTGAAGAACAGGTAATAAATCCTACTATTAATATTACATAGTCACGCTAAAACGGCTGTGCCTAATTTGGTGAAATTCATTTGTTTATAACCTGGTTGTTTGTTACTCAATCAAGCAAAAACGGCTCGATTGAATGAGATGAAATTCGGTTTCGGTAGTTTATATATAGATTACTTATTTAACTTTAACCAACTTCAAAAACGGAGGAGGTTCTCAATTCGACTGTATTTTTTTATGTTTGTCAGCTCAGAACATTTGAGTGGGTAAACCAATTTTGATGATTCTCTTTTTATTTGAAAACTAGCACGATAAAATTGGTATTTCATTATATATTTAAACATTGCAGGTTAAACTTTATTCTACATCTCTCATATTAGTATATAAACTTAATAATTTCCAGATATCTTTGTTTGAGAGCATCAAACCACTGTTCAGCAACAAGCCGTTGATCGTGGTGGTGAACAAGATTGATGTGGTGAAGCCGGAGGACCTGCCACCGCCCAAGAGACAGCTTATTGAAGCTCTGGAGGCTTCCTGTGCTAAGGGCAACCTCGTCAAGTGAGTATTCTATTGATATCGGGGGCAGGAGACCACAGGACGATAGGACAACAGGTGCAATTGCCCTATGACTCACAACCTGTAAGATATTATTGATGACTCGTGGTGTAGTCGTTATCATGCTGCTCCGCCATTCAAAAGGGTCTTGGGTTCTATTCCAAGCGGGGCAGAAATATGAATGATGAATTTATATTTTTGTTCTTGTGTGGGTGTTTGTGTGGTGTCCATGGCACCCACAATACAAAGAAAGTGTGGGACTGTGAGTGATAAGCGTTCTTTTTTATTATTTTGGATTTATTATTCCAAAATATTCATGCAGATGTAATTAGCACAAATTCTTTCTAAGCACCTACTAAAATTCATTTTCATTTTTAGCGCTGACTCAAACTCAGAGCTCCGTATTGTTCCGGTGATGAAAATGTCTACCATCACCGAAGAGGGCGTGCAGGAGGTGAAGATTGAGGCCTGTGAAAGACTCCTAGGTCACCGGGTCACTGAGAAGATGAGGACTAAGAAGGTAGGTAGCCAAATGACTCCATGAGCGAACACTAGATTCAACTGATTTCATCTATACATATAAAGTCCTTTGTCCTGAATGACTGAGTGACGAATCAATGCACTGCCTCAACCGCTGGTCGTAGACACCTCACAATTGGTGGGTGTGTTCGCTGTATGACGCAGGCATCAGATTAAAAAGGTTTTTCTGAAATTCTACAAGTCAGGCGGGGATAAACTCTGTATGAGACTTTGTCTAATTAATTATTGAAAACATATTACCGTATATATTAATTTACGTTTACTTGAATAAGCCATTTGCTTTGTTAAATTAATTGGTGTAATTGGCTCAAGCCGTGCTAATCATTTAAATAAATAAAAAAATATTTAATATTTCCCAGGTGGACGGAATACTGAACCGTCTACACGTGGCCATACCGGAGCCGAGAGACCGCAAGCTCCGCCCCCCTGTAATCCCCCCCTCCGTGGTGCTGAAGCGGCAGCAAAAACAGGAGAAGGAAGCTAGGAAACGGAAACTTGAAAGAGAGATCGAAGTGGAAATGGGAGACGATTATACTCTTGGTGAGACTTACTTTTATATCTATATCAGATCTATCTTCTATCTATATCTATCCTCAATACATATTATAATAAAACTGTAGAAGAGTTGTCTGTCTGTTGTCAGGATTTCATGGAAAAATTACTGGACGGATTTTGATGAAACTTTTTTGTTATATAGGTGTCTGGCTATGGTTTATTAATAAAAATTGTTTATTAATAAAAATTATTAATTCTTTGTTCACGCGGTCGAAGTCGCGGACAACCACTTGACAGGATTTTAATGATTTTTTCAATACATTGTTTTTACAGATTTGCAAAAGAACTACACAGAGATAGCCGAGGAGGAACGCTACGATCCCATTCCGGAGTTCTGGGAGGGACACAATATTGCTGATTATATTGACCCGGATATCTTCGAGGTAGACAATTATTATTACTACAACTTTTCTTTCTTTAAATTGTAACAAAGGTGCATGTAGGTTACCTGTTTTGTTACGTGGTCACTGCAACCCAACCTCGAATAGGAGAGAAATCCTATCTGAGATGGTGGTGGCGTTGCTACTCATGAGTACTGAGTGTGTCCGGCAGCAACAGTCCCTAAACTAAACAAGAACTCTCCACAAGACTTAATGTATAGTTAGCGGAGAATTACTTGAAACTTTAAATGATATTATATTTGTGTGGTTGTCGTACAGAAACTGGCTGATTTAGAGAAAGAGGAGGAACTACGCGAGGCGGGTGGAATGTACGCCGTGCCCAAGATAGAGCTGGACGAGACCATGAGGGAGATCAAGGAACTGGCCAGGCAGATCCGGTGAGCAGAACTTAGTATATTACTAGTTAATCGTATATTATTTATTACGTATGACATTATGATTTTTAAACCTTTGAATAAGTATAAAAATCCGATAATAAATCCTACTAATATTATAATGATGTTTGCTGTTGCTTTGATGTTGCTTTTTCACGCAAAAGCTACTGAATGGATGTCAATGAAACTATACATCAGAATAACACATAGGCTACAATTTATAAAGATATTGTGTGAATTGCTCGAAATACTTATCCTGCGCAGACGAAGTCGCGGGCACCAGCTAGTTATTAATATTCTTATGGTGTAAATGCCAATCAGTCACTCGTAGAATTCTAATAGAGAAGAAGTTTAAATGCTGAATTTAGATATCTATTCCTGGACTGATTGTGTGTGTGTAAGAGTGAGAAAGAGTGTGTGAGAGTGAGTGAGTGACCGATACAGGGAATCATAGTGTGGGTCTAGTGTGAAGCGTTATTATTGTATATTATTTTTGTGTACAGCAACAAGAAGGCCATCCTAAAGGACGAGTCCCGGCTGACGAAGCAGTCCACGAAGCCGGTGATGCCCCGCACCAGCAGAGCGCGCGCCCGGGACCGCTCCACGGGCAAGCTGAGGGACGAGATGGAGAAACTGGGTGAGTCTTGTTGATGTCGGTTCCGTACCCAAAAGGTAAAATAGGACTTCATTTCTAAGACTACACTGTCCGTCCGTCTGTCTGTCCGTCAGTCAGCAGGCTGCATGTCATGAACTGAGATAGACAGTTGAAATGTTCACAGATAATGTATTTCTGTTACTGCTGTAATAAAAACTAAAAAATAGAATAAAATGAATATTTAACGGCGCTTACTGCTGGTTGGTTTTTTTTATAGATGGTAGACTGTCTTTTTAACTTGAGTATAAAACATGACTATAATTTTTTTTATAATTATTTCATTTTTATAATAAAGCAATTTTTAAAAAGTGCAAGAATTGAGTCAAGAATTTTATTGACATAGTATTTTATACTGAAACGAGCACGATTCACATTTTCAGGTGTGGACATGTCGGACACGAAGGGCGCCCACTTCACGCGGTCCCAGTCCCGGTCCCGGTCCCGCTCGGTCCCGGCCAAGAAGGCGCGCATGGACGTGTCCCGCGGCCGCTCCGTGAGCGCGGCGCCCCGGGACGAGCAGGGGGTCAAGGATGTTGCTGTGAGTATACTATCTATAATAATTCCCCTCACTGTTTGTTTAAACGATAAACTCAAAAACTACTGCACCGATTTTCGTACGGTTTTCTCTAATCAGACGGAGTGTTTTATAACTAAGCTGATTGGTAAATATCTTATCATCATCATCATCCAATCATCCATTTACTGACCGCATCTGAGATTGGCTCACTAAAAGTGTGAAATCGCCTGTGATCCACACTACCAAGGCACGCTTCATACTTTATTAATTTTTATTTAAAAATTCAGATGCAAAAACGAGCGAAGAACATGGCGCACGTGGCCATCGCGAAGAAGACGAAGAAGATGGGTCTGAAGGGAGAAGCGGACAGGTTCATCGGCACCAAGAAACCCAAGCACCTGTTCGCGGGCAAGCGCGGCGTCGGCAAGACCGACCGCCGGTAGCGCCGCGCTCGAGCGCCTTATTGCGGCCGCCGTCAAGCTCATCTTTGTATACAGGAGGCACAAATGTATTTGTCAATTTATCTACAAAAAGTTGTTTGATAAAATTAATGTCTACAGTAGATATGACAAACCTTTATATTTTTCCACAAAATATAATATTTCTTGCAATTAATAAACGTTTCCAAACATGAAAAATAGTTTTTCAAAATCTGTCCGTTATTTTAGAAGTATATGTTTCCCTTTCCTCACTAATTGTTATGTAAACAAATAACTTATGTTAAGAATTATTCAATAAAGTTATGTATAAACAATATGCCGTATGTTTCCTTTTCTTGAGAATCTGTGAATTGCTAAAAAGGGGCGTGGCTCAACTTCCCTAAGCATTGATAAAGAAGTATATACTATTATACTTGCCAGTAGTAAACCGAGATGGAAAAATAAAACACGAAATTAGCAAAATGAATGGCACATTTATATTTAATTAATATTATCCATTTTTATAATTAGAGTTTTCTTGTAATCATATTTAAACTATGCATTTGAACAGATTGAAAAAAAAAACTTGTACATTGTGTTGCCATGTGACAAAAAAAAACATAAAATTATAACAAAATAAATTGCAAAGAAGCCTCATTCTCACACGATCTCCGGGATGCATGTAGTGTTGCCAGTGCCTTCGACATGAGCATTTTAGTGAAAAATAAATTATAATATAACCGGTACGACTGCTCGAGACTGCACGGACATCATCAATACGCGAAAGAAAACTTAAGTTTAACACTAAATGGAAGAAAAATCAACTAAACTAACAAAGGTCCATGTATGGAGAGCTTACAACTACAATACAGTACTAAAAAAATATGTTGAACTTCCGTAAGCAAATCAACTCTATTCCGACCTAATAAGGTCCATTCTCGGATGGCCGAGCTCCACTCGGCTTGTTTGGTGTCAATTCCACTTGGCTTCACCTTCATAGGGTCTATTTATATTGATTAAATGGAAGAAATCGTTGCTAAATTTTTGAACGAAATTGAACATTAAATTTTGAATTGTAAAAACCATCGTAATCTTCAAAGTCTGTCAACAGCTGCTTAAACGGAACTTTAGACTTTATTTCAACAGCAATAAGAAACAAAACGAAATGCACAGCTCCTGCAAAGCCTCGCAACGATTCCTTTCCTACATTTCTCAATATAAAGCGACGCTACAATATAGTTTAATCTATACAAGCAGGTGAAACTGTACCAGTCGAACGAATATCAACCTTATATCTATATAATACAGAGTTCATATCGAACCAAACTAAATGAACGCGTGACAACTAGCAACATTGTACTCTCCACATAATCGTCGACTACTTACAGTACAAATTGTAGTTGCCACATAAAATATATTGAGATAAATCTCGTATAAAAGCAATGTCATGTGTGAACGCGTACGAAAATCATTAAATACAACCATCCTAGATAAATATTAAGACAATGTTATATTATCATAAATTATTATGTGTCTGAAAAATCGTTGGCAACTATAATCTATTATTTGTAACATAAAATTGCAATTGCAATTTTTTTTTTACATAACAAATATTCATAAATTGCTAAACTCGTGGGTAAAATTATGAATACTCCCAAGATACCAACACAATACAGATTTTTATTTATAATGTTGGCCATATTTTAATGACGTATCTCCACAATTAATCTAGTTTATAGTACAATTAAATCTTTATAGTACAATGAGTGTTAGTTCAACAAAATTTTATATCAATCGTTAATATAATTTTTAAAAAAAGGAAGGTGGTAATGCACCAATAAGCGAGTTGTATAATTTGAATTTCAACCAATGACGATGCAGGAAACCCTTGGCTATTCACAGAACTAAGCTTTTTGACAAAGTTATAGAATCTAGTTGTATTCGTAAATCTCCTTATATTTATCTAAGATGATCGCCATAAAATTATTTATTACAATAATAATAATTTAAACAAATATTCACAATCACTGATATATTGTTATTACTCTTCAAATGCAGTAGGAAATAATCAATTATTGAGCTTTTGCTATCAAATATCATTAATATTTACATAAAAAATAATATTACGTGTCATGATTTTTGCGTTCAATATTTAATGTTAATGCTTTTCAAATTGTCAACAATATGTTGTGCACACATAGATAAATATTATATATTTAAATAAATCATTAATTTATTTCAATTTTATAGTACTAAAGAAATACCTTTTAAAGGAAAAATTTTAACTAATTTTACAAATAAAAGATTTATTGAAGTGAAAATTGAAAAAATCTCTTTTGTCACAACAAACTATGGTATACCCATTTATTTTTATAATAAAAATTATTATATTGACTCATATTATTGCTAACACAACATATTGCTGCATATTCTGTGCAGCGTCACTTAATGAATTGATATAACAGTCAAAATAGTTTTCTTTTCATTAAAAATCAACCCCAGAATAAAGTTCTAAAACTTCAAAACCTCTTGTCAAACTAACAGAGAGGGAATTTCTCCACAAGAAAACTATTGTTTAATTATAAAAAAATAATTATTATTATGTTTTATTATTTCACATTTCATTGAACCTAACAATTGTTATTTATACGTTTTGGCAAAATATATTTTTTACACTGAAATTCCCGCCTCACACAAAAATATATAAACATAATTTGTTATATAAATAATAATAAACCATTATCATAAGTACCAATCGATTTGCCTCGATTTTTATAACAACGAAATAGCTACCAATAGTAGAAAAAAATTATATAGATTTGTATACAAAATAATAATAATAATAAAAAAAATCATTATTATCATCAAAAAAGAAAAAAGAACACGAAAACCGTGCAGTTTTTGTAAAAAAAAAGACAGCAAAATTCCCGTTTCACTGGAGT